>JAKUCM010001745.1:0-31772 GCA_023374145.1 Lepidium sativum
CGTTCCATCTTTTTTCTTGACCAGCACCACAGGTGATGCATAGGAACTAGAACTTGGTTGAATCGTTCCTTTTGCAAGCAATTCTTGGACCATAGTCTCAGTCTCATTCTTCTGCTGAATAGCATATTTGTAGGGTCTTTGGTTAATCGGGTTAGATCCTTCCATTAAAGGAATTCAGTGGATATGATGCATCCTAAACGGTGGCAGGCTGTTTGGCTCCACATACAGGTCATGAAACTCCACCAGCAATGATTGAATATGTTCAAGAATCACAAAAGGTCTCGAATCTTTTGCCATTGTATACACCATTCCACTAGGCTCTTTGATAACAAGGTTTTTGCGTGTTTCTCAAATACCCTACTGTTATGTAATCAATTGCAAGACAGTATGGTGTCAATCCACTGGGTGAGTAACTAGAAATCAGGATGCAATCTACTTATCCTAATCTAAGCCAGATTCGATTTTAGTTAGTAACAATCTAATCTAGGTGCGAATGAAATGCTTAAAACAAAGTGCAAAAAACGGAACGTGAAAACAGAGCAAAAACAGAGTATTGAAAACAGAGTAATTGAAAAATAGAGTAAAGTGCAAAACAGAGTAATTGTAAAACAGAGTTTAGACCTAAAAAGAGAGTATTAAGATTCACGAGAATTCAATAGAGAAAAAGGGGTTCTCGAGGTTAAGGATCAATAATTAGGGTATTCCAAGGGGTTCCAGATTTGTTTATCAACCTATTTAGATGACCTCTAAGCAAGGAATCACAAACTAATCACATTCATTCTCATGCAATGGGACCTCTCCTGAACAACAACCCGACTTGACTCTCGCCAACGATTAGAAGTTCAAGAGGCGTTAAGTATGGACCTTACAAAGCCTAATAACACCCTAAACAATCAATCTCTTGAGCCAGGCGATGTTATCTTAACCTAAGCATGTTCAAGTGATTCCCCAAACGCCTCTCGGGGGGGATTCGCCAAGTAATCAGATTTCAATTGATCATAAAGAAATAAGCATTAAGGACACTTAAAATTAAAGAGATCTAAGACCTTAATCAAACATAAACAAATCTGAAAATCCCTAAGTTACTTATAGATCAACAAAGATCTTTAAGTCTTAAAGAAAAAAGGAAAATTACTTAGAAAGTAAAAAGGAAAATTGCTTAAAGAGAAGAAAAGAAAATTCCCTAGAAAGAGAAATGGAAAATTCCTTGAAAAAAAAATGGAAAAAGACTAAAACGTTATTGGGTTTGCACAAGTGGGTATTTATGGGCCCTTTTCACAAAAAAGCCCAAGAAGTCAACTCCGGCGAAAAAGTCAACATTCTGGTGTGAAGAACCACTCGACCAAGTGATGGTCGAGTGTCATGCTCGAGTGTCAGACTTCGAGTGCCAAATCTTCTAGATCACATCCTGAATTTCAACTTTAGGCCAGCCGATTCCTCATTGGTCTTCTTGTAATCTGAAATACTCATGATAAGCTCCAAAAAGTGCCTAAAATACCTTTTATGCAATGTATGCAATGCCCAATACTAAGTATGCAAATTATGCCTAAAAGAACCTAAAACAATGATAATAATGCAAGTATGAATGCAAAACATGCTAAATAATACCCCTAAAATGTGGTAAAATGCAGACATATCAACTCCCCCAAACTTAGTCTTTGCTTGCCCTCAAGCAAATATGCATATAGCTAAGAAGGAAGAGAGGTTGCTGACAATGGGAACATCTTACTTCAAACAAACAACTTATCAAGCTGAAAACCCGTAATCCACAAGTGAACCCTCATTCCTTTGTAAGAACCACATTCTACTTTCATCAAGGCTTAGCATGAAAACCGAATATTCCCTAACACTTAGTTGGACTCTTAAGAAACTCAGATTTGAAACCTATTTCTTTAAGTGCAATCCGCAAGAGGGGCTATTGATCAAAGACCTTGGGATTCAACTTCCTCAAATTCAGCTAGACACTATGGATTAAGCATTTTCGATCACTTCTTAACTCCTACTTTTGCTCAAACTCGTACTTATTAGCTTCAGCTTTATCAATGAGACACGAAAAAGTACGGGTTTACGCACAATCCCGGTTCACCTTAGGCATCGATGTATTAGCTTTATCAATGGGACGCGAAAAAGTACGGGTTTACGCACAGCCTCGGTCCATCTTAGGCAATATCGGAATGGTTTCATCGATGAACACAAGAAGGTACGGGTTTACGCACAGTCCCCGTTCATCTTAGACCATATTATTTGAGTTGAGTTGTAAGAAGGATGATTCTATATTCATCTTATGCTTTTCTTTTTACTTAGCTAGCTGAACCTAAGGAAGGATCTTATGCAATGTATCTCAAGCCCCTAATTTGGAAAAAATGGAATTCGATTATGAGGCAACAAATTTGGTTCTTTTGAGACACAACCTAAGTATTGGTTTCAAAGGTCAATGATCTACCAATCAGTGCTCAAGAGGGAAAAAACGCAAGTCCAAGAGTTCACTATGGTTACTAGCCAATCAACCTAGCAAGTCTGTCTATATTAGCAAGATGATTCCTAAAACTCTAGACTCAATCCTATATGAATGCAATGCAGCTATATGAACACTCTGTTTTTCACTGATGCTTTTTTATATTTTTTTTTTCAAATTTTTATGGGTTTTCTATGCCTTAGATGATATGCAATCGAAAAAATATGCTAACTGAAAATATTTTTGGTTTTTCTATGCCTTAGATGTAATGCGAATGATGAGATGCAAAGAATAAAAACTAAGAATCACAGAAAACAAAGTCAAATGTCCTCTATAACCCACCCCCCAAACTTAAATCACACAGTCCCTTGTGTGTATAAAAGTCCGAAAGAGGATCATAGACCAGCAAGTCAAGTGAAAATATGCAATGGTATGTACAATGAAGGGAAGGAATTTGGTACCTCTCAGTTGTTCCAGTAGTCTGCGGCTACGTTCCGCATGATTTCCATGTAATAAGCGTTACTCCTCTGACGCTCGAGCTCAGCTTGCTCGAGTGTCATGGTCGAGTGTCATGGTCGAGTGTCGTGATTGACGCTCGACCTCAGCTTGCTCGAGTGTCTGGCTCGAGCTTCCTCATGCTGCATCGGATGGTCTCCTATATAAGAACGCTGAAGTGTTTGCTGAGGAGTGCCCAGCCGGTGTTGGTTGCTGTTGTCTCTCATGGTCCATGGATATAGAAGCGCGTCTTGGACGAATCGGCTGTGATGGCGGACCTCAGCCCCTTTCCAAAGCAGCTACCCTCCTGCTTAGTTCCTCATTATCTTGTATTCTAGCCTCGTCATTAGCAGTCAGCTTCTTGACTTTCTTCATGAGCCACTTGTTCATCTTTTGCAACAGGCCAATGTGCTTGTGTGCTTCTCTAACCGGGACTCCTTGACGTCGTGGCATAGCATACTCTTCAAAACAGGGATGCCTCGGGATCCACTTCGTCGCTGTCCGTCGAAGATGAGTGTGGTGGTGGACTGTTCGGATCATATAGAACCTCCAGAGGTGGGTTAAAGTCCGTGTTCTGCCCCATCCGTATCGACGTATATTCCATGTTGGGCAGAAGTAGCAAAGCGTTTGGCCTTAATAAATGATGGAAAGAGTATATGGCTTACCTTGCACCTCTGTAGTGGATAGGAATTGACTCCTCCTTAGATGATCCAAGTTCAAAAATCGAGGATCAGCCCATTCTCTGTCATCGATTGGCACTCCACATCTCTCCAGAATGCAAGTGACAAGTTCTCCAATGGTTATCTTGCCGTCACGTCCGCCAGTCCTGTTGTCTCTTGCCCAATCGCGGTAAGTGACAAGCTGATTTGCGAATTGGATGGTAAGACCTACTTCGTTCCTATCTCCGAGGATTAGGGATCCGTCACTCTTAGTCCCGACTATGTCTTTTAGTGCGGTCACCAGTATCTCCATCTCCCCAAGATTGATAGTGCTTGTACTAAAACGTGAGAAGAAAGTATTTGCAAGGATCATGCGAAAATACCTCAAGGCTGGGTTTCGGATCAAAGATCCTTTCGAGTGATCAAGGATCATGCGAAAATACCTCATAGCCTCCTTCGCGTTGAGGCTATGGAGCGCCATATATTATCGATCTCGGCCCTGTCAAAGTCCAGTCCATAGTTCTCGGATTCAGCTCTAGGAAACTGGAACAGGTCCCGGAGTGCTCTGAAAGTTATGCGTAGTCCCGCTCCCTTATTGCGAAGAAGATGTATCCGCCACCTTGTGTCTCTTGAAGACCCATATTCTCTGCGTCATAGAGAACAATTTGGACTGTGGCGAGAAACTGTATGGTCTCTTCCTTATATGCACGTTCTGGATGAGATACGAATGTGGACAGCCTGCAGTTTTACAACATTAGATCCACGTCCCTAGTTATTCCCATTGCGGTCAACGCCTCTTTGCATGGGTAGGGGTTCCTATGAAGTCCATTCGTCGCAGATCGTTGAGTGTTCTTGCTGCGTTTTGCTGGTCCTTCATCTCCTTATCTTTTATTCATGCCCGAATAATCTCCCTTGCTTCCTCGGCTTCTTTCTCGCCATATACCGATCTCCGGAGTATCTCGAGATCGGCCTCTAAATTCTCCTATGCACCCTCTTCGTTTACCATGGCCGTATCATCTTCGTCCATGTATTCTCTTTCTTCTCCAGACTCATTCTTGGATTGTGTTACCAACCTCCTTTTCTCCCTTTTGTCAAGCCTTAATCTGCTCATAGAAGACTCCCCTTGATGAGGATTGCTCCTGTTCCGAGCTTCGTTTTTGGCTTTACGGCTAAAGAGATTGGCATGGTTGGCTTTGCGGTCAGACATGGAGTTTGCTTGTTGGAGAAGAAGAAGAAATCGGAACACTCGATCTTGACACTCGAGTAGCTCTTGGTCAAGTGTCGTGAAGAAAGTGAGAAAAGAGTGTCGATCTTCCTTAGAGAAATTTCTGCAAAGAGAGAAAACTAGAGAGAGTATTTAGTGAGAGAGTGTTTTCGAGTATGAATGAGAATGAGGGGGTCCTCCTCATTTTATAGAAGAGAAGAGATAAGGGGGAATCTTATTCAAAATTGAAATTTGAAAGTGGGTTAAATCAAATCTTTTAAATTAAATATGAAAGATTAATGTATTAAAGATAGATTGGACCCGTTTTTTGCAGTAGATGTCTCCCCCTTTTCAGCTTTTGGCAGTTATAGGTGTGTAGGCATTGGAATAGGCATGAAGGCGGGACACTCGAGCAGGTTTGGTTGAGTGTCAGTCTGCCAAACGACAGCTGACACTCGAGTGGGACACTCGACCACGTCTGGTCGAGTGTTGTCCCATCATGTTGGTTCTGGTCTCACTTGTCCTATCTTGGGACCCACTTCCTGCAAAACTCTTTGGGATTGCCTCCCAACACCGCTCGTTTATAGTCTTGAGCTTGATTTCCTCATATTCATTGGAGATGAGGAGGCTCATCGAGACGAACCAAAGTTCCCTCGGGAATTATGCAGTCAGCCAAGTATAGTTTAACTCTATGACCATTCTCTGTAAATCCTTCTCCTTTGTTGTTGGCCAAAGTGACTGCTCCATATGGCAAAACTCTTAGTACTTAGAACGGACCAGACCACTTGGATCGGAGTTTTCCGGGAAACAGCTTGAGTCTAGAGTTGAAAAGTAGCACTTGATCACGAGCTGTAATCATTTTGGTTGAATCTTCCTGTCATGGGCTGCCTTGGTTCGATCCTTGTATGCCTTAGAGCTATCATATGCTTCAAGTCTTATTTCCTCCAATTCATGCAGATCCATTTGTTTCTTTTCTTGGGCAGTTTTGAAATCGAAATTCAGAAGCTTGGTTGCCCAAATCGATTTGTACTCTAGTTCTACTGGAAAATGGCAAGATTTTCCATAGAGCAGCTGAAAAGGTGTTCTTCCAATGGGCGTCTTGAAAGCAGTCCGATAAGCCCAAAGAGCATCGTCCAGTTTGGCGGCCCAATCTCGTCTTGACAGCCCAACTGTTTTCATAAGGGTAGACTTGATCAGTCGATTAGACACCTCAACTTGCCCACTGGTTTGGGGATGATAAGGAGTTACTATTTTGTGTTTAACCCCACGTTTCCTAAGAAGGTTTTCGAAGACTTTGTTGACGAAGTGAGATCCTCCATCGCTGATCACGACTCTTGGTACTCCGAACCTGGGAAAAATGATGTGTTTAAACAGTTTCAGCACCACTTTTGCATTGTTTGTAGGTGATGCAATGGCTTCTACCCATTTGGAAACATAATCCACAACAACCAGAATGTAACTGCTTCCTAAAGATGGTGGTTTAAAAGGACCCATGAAATCGATTCCCCAACAGTCAAACACTTCGATTTCTAAAATAGGATTCTGAGGCATTTCATTCCTTCTACTTATGCTACCTGTTCTTTGACAACAATCGCACCTGGATATGAACTCTTCACAGTCCTTAAAGATCGATGGCCACCAAAATCCAGATTGGAGAATCTTTTGTGCTGTTTTGAATGCAGCAAAGTGTCCTCCATATGGGGATCCATGGCAGTGTTCTAATATTCCCTTAACTTCTTCTTCCGAAACACACCTTCTGAATAGTCCATCAGATCCTTGCTTGTAAAGAAAAGGTTCATCCCATAAGTCTTGTTTCACATCCCGAAAGAATTTCTTATCTGATGATGGTTCAGAGTTTTAGGTAGTTCTCCTGTCACCAAAAAGTTAACCAGATCGGTATACCACGACAAACAAGTCTCTACAAGCTTCGTACCAATCGAAAAACATCTCATTTGATCGTGTGTCTGACACTCGACCAAGGGTTGGTCGAGTGTCTGATGGTAAAACTCAACAAATGTTCTTCCGGCATGTCATCGTCTATAGGAAGGGGTCCTTTCACCTGCATTCGTGAGAGATGATCTGCGATACCGTTTTCTATCCCAGGTTTGTCAACTATTTCCAATTCAAATTCCTGTAGCAGCAAAATCCACCTAAGTAGTCTGGGTTTGGTATCCTTCTTTTTCATTAAGTACCTTAGAGCTGCATGATCTGTATGCACAATAATTTTCGATCCAACCAAGTAGGATCTAAACTTCTCAAAGGCGAACACTACTGCAAGTAACTCTTTTTCTGTTGTGGCATACTTCACCTAGGCCTCATCGAGTGTTCTGCTGGCATAGTAAATCACATTGAGCTTCTTATCTTTCTTTTGTCCCAGAACTGCTCCAACAGCGTAATCACTAGCGTCACACATTATCTCGAAAGGGATTGTCCAATCAGGAGATTGGACAATAGGGGCTGTGACTAAGGATTCCTTAAGTTCCAGAAAGGCCTTAAGACAGTCTTTATCGAAACTAAAATCCGCCTTTTTGCAGAGGAGACGAGTCAGAGGTTTAGCAGTCTTAGAAAAATCCTTAATGAAACGCCTATAAAACCATGCATGGCCCAAGAAACTCCTAACGTCTTTCACTGTTTTGGGAGGCTGCAGTTGCACCATGACTTCAATTTTAGCTTTATCAACCTCAATACCCTTTTCAGATATCTTATGACCGAGAACAATGTCTTCCTTTACCATGAAGTGGCATTTTTCCCAGTTAAGCACAAGGTCTGTCTCCACGCACCTAGATAGGACCCTGCACAAATTCGATAAACAGGAGGAGAAGGAGGAGCCATAGACAGAGAAATCGTCCATAAATACCTCAACCATCTCCTCAATCAGATCTGAAAATATCAAAGCCATGCAACGTTGAAAAGTAGCAGGTGCATTACAAAGACCAAATGGCATTCTCCTATATGCAAATGTGCTATAAGGGCAAGTAAAGGTTGTCTTTTCCTGATCATTTGGATGTATAGGGATCTGGAAAAATCCACTATACCCATCAAGGAAACAGTAGTATGAATGATTAGTTAACCTTTCTAACATTTGATCAATGAAGGGTAAGGGGTAATGATCCTTTCTAGATGCAGAGTTTAATTTTCTAAAATCAATGCACATTATATGTCTTGTAACAGTCCTAGTTGGGATCAAGTCATCATTCTCATTCCTAACAACAGTGACTCCCCCCTTTTTGGGCACACAGTGTACAGGAGAGACCCATCTGCTATCTGATATATGATAAATGATATCAGCATCTAGCAATTTTAAAATTTCTTTCTTAACAACCTCTTTTAAATTCGGATTCAATCTTCTTTGAGGTTCCCTGCTAGAGTAGGATTCATTTTCAAGGTAAATTCTATGCGTGCACAGGTCAGGAGAAATTCCTTTAATGTCAGACAATGAATATCCTAAAGCTTTCCTAAACCGTTTCAACTCAGCAAGCAAACTCATCATCAGTTAATGCATCATTTACTATCACATGATATGTTGAGTTAGTTCCAAGAAACGCGTACCTGAGCCCAGAGGGGAGTGGTTTAAGGTCCACTTTGGGAGAATTAAACTCCGACCAATCGTCTGGATCGACTGAGGGTTGACACTCAACCTTGGTGTGGTCGAGTGTAGTGCTCGAGTGTAGGTTGTTGGAGGTTGAATCAAGATACTCGAGCTCAGCTCTGTCGAGTGTCATGGTCGAGTGTGCGGTTTCGATCGTTTCTTCTTTTAAAGGCTTGCATGAATCCAACATTCTCTTGTAAATCTCTGTCTCTTTGTGCACATACCCATCACAACCATCTTTTGTTAAAGCAGTACTAAGGTGATCTTCTTCCATTAACTCCTCGAACAGATCCTCTGAAAGATCGCCTATCTCTTGAACTACAAGCAGCTGTCCTTCAATAGTTGGTTTCCTCATTACATCTCTGATGTGGAAGGTCATTTTGAAATCTTTCCCCAAATTAAGTTCAAGTTCTCATTTGGGTACATTGATAACAGCTCCAGCAATGACTAAGAAGGGCCTTCCAAACAACAGGGGGTCTTTAGGTTCTTCTCCCATGTCAAGAACAACGAAATCTGTTGGGATTTCTACTCCTCCAACTTGAGGTAGGTCTTCTAGAACACCATGTGGGATTCTAACCGATCGGTCAGCTAATACCAAGGATATCTTGCAGGTTTTGTACTTGTCAAATCCTAATCGTTTGGAAACTGTTAGCGGCATCAGGCTGATTGATGCTCCTAAATCACATAAGCAGCTTCTGAATATGAGAGGTCCTAAGGAGCATGGAATCGTGAATGTTCCTGGATCATCGAGCTTCTTGGGTACAACTTTTCTTTGTATAACGGCATTGACCTCGTGTGTTAGCACAACCATCCCTTCAACTTCTTGTGTTCTGTCTTTGACTGCATCCTTCAAAAACTTCTGGTAAGGAGGCATCAGCATGAAAGCATCCAGAATTGGTATCTTAATTTCAACATCCTTCATCTGTTTTTCAAAGAGAGCCTTGTATTTGTCTGCAACCTCCTTCTTGAATCTCTGTGGGAAAGGAAACTGGGATTTGAAGGGTGGTGGAGCGAACGGTTTTGGGTCTTTCTGCAAGTCAGTTGGTTTTCTGGCCTCATGAGACGACACTCGGCCATATGTTGGTCGAGTGTCTAGATTGAGTGTCAGAGGCTTCAGCGGTTTCGTGCAGATTTCTGTCTGTTTTTTTACCAGATTATCCTCCCCTTCCTGAATGGCACTGTCCTCAGTGGCGTCTGTGTCCTCAGCACGAATTAGTATTTCAGGCCACTACGTATTGTAATGGTGTTGGTGTGATACTCCTTAGGGTTCTAGACGGCTTTTCCTGGTAGTTGTCCAGTTTTTTTCACGGCTGATGAGGATCCTTGCTGATTCTCGACATACTTGAGGCGGGCATTAAGAGTTTCAAACTTACAGTTGAGGTCGTTATGGGAAGCATCTATCTTGGCATGTTCCTTAGCAAATTTCCTTGTTATTTCAGACGCAATGACTATTTGTCCTTTCAGTATTTGCTATAATATATCCATGACCTTAGGTGGTTGTTGGTTTTGGGTTGTGTTGTTGATTCGTAACCTGGTGGTGCAGAGTGTTGGTGGTGATGAGTCTGCTGGTATTGGTTTTTTAGGGTAAAGGGTTTGGATTGCGGTTTGGGTGGGTATACTTGATCTTGAGGGTTCGCCACATTGGTGTTTCTGTAGGAAAGGTTTGGGTTGGGTTTATAGTTGTTGTAAGGTCTGTAGTTGTTACCTTGGTTCTGCACAAAACTGATCTCCTCTTCCTGATCTTCGTCCTCTCCAACCTCTTGTGATTCACTTTGGTGGTGCACCTGATTTTGTTGAGCTGAGAGCAACCTATCGAGCTTGTCTTGTATAGCTTTGAGTTCCTTTATGCTAACCATGTCAGGATCGGTTGTACCTCTAGGAGTTCGATCATAGTCTTCACTGTATTGGCCATCTGCTTGTGCTAAATTTTCGACCAGTTCCCAGACATCATCTACGTCCTTGTTCAAAAAGTTTATGTTGTTTGTTGTATCGAGTAACATACGGATTTTGGGGAGAACTCCTCTATAGAGAGTGCTAAGAAGTGACTCAGTAGTAAACCCATGATGAGGACATTGGGATTGGTACATCTTGAATCGTTCCCATGCCTCAGAGGATGTTTTAGAATGATTTTGCTTGAAACCGAAGATGGAATTGCGAAGTTTCGCGGTTCTGGAGTTGGAGAAGAATTTGCCAAGGAACGCTTGTTTACAGGCGTCCCAGGATGTAATAGACCCTTGGGGCAAGTGTTTCTCCCACAAGTGTGCTTTGTCTCCAAGAGAGAAAGGAAACAACCTAAGTTTTAAAGCATCTTCACTAACCTCATTCATCTTTGTTAAACTGGTTAGTCTCTCGAACTCGTCTAGATGATCCAGAGGATCCTCGGAAGGTAAACCATGAAACTTGCTATTCTGGACCATGGAGATCATACTGCTTTTAATTTCGAAATTATTGTTTGCAATAGCTGGTGGGACAATTCCATGGCGTTCTGTGTGAATACTGGGAGCATCACCAGCTCCGGTGTGTCTTATGCGCCTAGGTCGAAATCCTAAGTCTGTAGCTTGCACGTGGTCCTCCATGTCTACTGGATCCGGAAATTCCTCGTTCGGTCTATTCCGCTGTTCCCGCAAGTGTTCACGAGTCAAACGGTCTATGTTGTCAGAGTAGGGAATGAGATCTTCACAACCACGGGATCTGGTATTCATGCAGGTATGCTCTTGTCTGTGGAAACGACACTCGACCAATGGTGGTCGAGTGTAGTGGTCGAGTTATCTGGGAGCAGTGTGAAATCAAGGGACTCGAGCGTAGGTGGTCGAGTGAGTTGATCGAGTGTTCCTGAAAACAGACAAAAACGATGTTTAGAATGTAGTTTTAAAACTTAGTCTAAGGAAAGTAAAAATCTTAATTGTAGCTAACTATGACCCAGTTGGCAGCAGCGCCAATTTGATAACAAGGTTTTTGCGTGTTTGTCAAATACCCTACTGTTATGTAATCAATTGCAGGACAGCATGGTGTCAATCCACTAGGTGAGTAACTAGCAATCTACTTATCCTAATCTAAGCCAAATTCGATTTTAGTGAGTAGCAATCTAATGTAGGTGCGAATGAAATGCTTAAAACAAAGTGCAAAAAACGGAACGTGAAAACAGAGCAAAAACAGAGTATTGAAAAGAGAGTAATTGAAAAACAGAGTAAAGTGCAAAACAGAGTAATTGTAAAACAGAGTTTAGACCTAAAAAGAGAGTATTAAGATTCACGAGAATTCAATAGAGAAAAAGGGGTTCTCGAGGTTAAGGATCAGTGATTAGGGTATTCCTAGGGGTTCCAGATTTGTTTATCAACCTATTTAGACGACCTCTAGCAAGGAATCACAAAGTAATCACATTCATTCTCATGCAATGGGACCTCTCCTGAACAACAACCCGACTTGACTCTTGCCAACGATTAGAAGTTCAAGAGGCGTTAAGTATGGACCTTACAAAGCCTAATAAAACCCTAAACAATCAATCTCTTGAGCTAGGCGATGCTATCTTAACCTAAGCATGTTCAAGCAATTCCCCAAATGCCTCTCGGGGGGGATTCGCCAAGTAATCAGATTTCAATTGATCAGAAAGAAATAAGCATTAAGGACACTTAAAATTAAAGAGATCTAAGACCTTAATCAAACATAAACAAATCTGAAAATCCCTAAGTTTTCCCCTAATCTCACCCTCTCCTCAAGAACCCTAATTTGACTTACTCAGAATTCATGAAGTAAAGCATAAAATCAGAATCAAAAATCAATTGCATAAACTTAAAGAAGAGAATTCGATATTGCTTTTTAGAGGATCGAAAATTGCTGGAAAATATGATATATTAAAAGTGGAAATTCTAGTACAATTTATAGATCAACAAAGATTTTTTAGTCTTAAAGAAAAAAGGAAAATTACTTAGAAAGTAAAAAGGAAAATTCCTTGAAAAAAAGAGAAATGGAAAATTCCTTGAAAAAAAAAATGGAAAAAGACTAAAACATTATTGGGCTTGCACAAGTGGGTATTGATGGGTTATTTTCACAAAGAAGCCCAAGAAGTCAACTCCGGCGAAAAAGTCAACATTCTGGTGTGAAGAACCACTCGACCAAGTGATGGTCGAGTGTCATGCTCGAGTGTCAGACTTCGAGTGCCAAATCTTCTAGATCACATCCTGAACTTCAACTTTAGGCCAGCCGATTCCTCATTGGTGTTCTTGTAATCTGAAATACTCATGATAAGCTCCAAAAGTGCCTAAAAATACCTTTTATGCAATGTATGCAATGCTCAATACTAAGTATGCAAATTATGCCTAAAAGAACCTAAAACAATGATAATAATGCAAGTATGAATGCAAAACATGCTAAATAATGCCCCTAAAATGTGGTAAAATGCAGACATATCATTCTTCTTCCACATTAGTCGTATTAGCCCAAATCATTGACAATTGAATCTCCTGATCCGACTTCTTATTAAGCTTCTCAGCTTTAACATCTCTAACTGACCCACTCTGACTTCCATGCAGTAACACCTTGGGGTTGTTATATTGAAACTTCATGGGCAATTGTCTGAAGTTGAACGTCACATCCCCCAATGTTTCTAACCATTGGATTCCCAATACCATGTCAATACCCTTCAACGGAATGACCATAAAATCTGCTTCGAAAGTGGTCCCTTGGAAGATCCATTGAAACTTCTTAATCCTAGCAAAGACAGTTAACTGATTTCCATCAGCAACAGACACCTTAGTTGAGCCTGCTGAACAAAGCTTGGCCCCTAACTTCTTAACCATCAACATGTTCATAAAGTTGTGTGTATGGAATCTGAATCTATCAGCACAAACAGAGCTCGTTTACCATGCAATCCTTTCACTCGCATTGTGTTATAATCTGTTTTTCCAATCAATGCATTGACTGATATACGAGCAATGTCTCTCACTTCCTCGATGTCCTCTATCACTGACATATTACTCACATCATCCTCAGTTTCCAATAAGTATAACTGAGCTTTCTTATGTGTCATGAAATGCTCTGAGGTGAATATTTCATCACAATGGTAGTATAACCCCTTGGCAAGTCGTTCACTCATCTCTTGAGCTATCAAGAACCTTCTCTTAGGTATCCCTCATTCTCTCGATTTGTCAAGGATTTGCAAAGGAGGTTTCACAGTCGATTTCTTTTATTCCAACAGTCCCTTCTGCTGCAAAGGAAATTTCCTTCCAAACCCTGCAGCTCCCATAGGCTTTGGTGGATGAGCTTGCTCATACAACTTTCCCAAAAGGAAGCAATGCCGAATCGACTTAGGCTCAAACATCCTAATATTCATATGAGTCTCCAAGCGAAGCCTTGCCAAGTAATTTTCCAACATCGCTTGTTCTCTCAGCTCTAATCAGGTACAAATTAGCTCAAATTTGTTATGATAATCCATAAGCTCGTCAGTTTCTAGCAAAAACTTAAGCACAGAAGTAAGATCATTAAAAACTTCATCAAACCTATCCTTCAATATAGACTTATATGATTCCTAATCGTTAACTCCATCTACAGCTAGATTCTGTAAGTACGATTGGTGCCAAGTCGCAACAATACCGTCAAAATGAATAGAAGCTATATTGATTTTTAAATTCTCCGGCGTTCTATCGATATCGAAGAACTGTTCTACTTTGAACAACCAATCTCGCATTTTATCACCACTAAATCTAGGAAAATCTATTCTCCCTAAGAGAGTCATTCCAGAGTAATTTTCTTACTTACCGATTCGCAATTGACGAGAATTATCTTGCGGATAGTCTAATCGCGAAGTCTGCGCCACTTCGGTTTGATCGATTTGCTTCTGCACAGTCGTCATCTGTCACATCGCCTCATACATCTCCGATAAACACATATCCATTCGTTCTAGATACGCATCAATTTTCAGATTCATAGCTTTTGCCACTTTGCGAGCTGAAATCTCCTGCTGAGCAGATTGTATCGTCGATCTCGTTTCTGGCATTTTTCCATCAATCAATCCAAGGAAATAGACAGCTCTCGTACCTTTAATATAGAAAATTTCCAATCGAAAGTTTTATTCCATGAAACAAAGAGAATAGATGTTCAAAACAAACACCAAACTCCACTTACCAGTCAAGAACCGAGTACAAGCCGGATTCAACAACTCGATAAGCCTCTCTGAAGAGATTTATAGAGAGAACAAAAGAGAAGAAGAATAATCACAATGAGTTTGTTAAAATGAATTAAATCGAAAAACAGAATCTATATCGGCTTTGACTTCCTCTATCCGCCGTTGATTCAATGTGTAATCCCCTCCGTACACGTGTCCACTAATGCAGCTACATTCAAAAGCTGTATCAATCACTCTCGATTAGGAATTCACAAGGAGGAAAATGAAGAAGAAGGTTTCATTATCGTTTTCTCTTTGATTAATGAACTGATTTTGAATTCAATATATAACTAAAACCAAAGACAATAACTGGTTAATTGAACAATAAATCAACCGATTAAACAACACTAAAACTCTTAACTGAATGTCTATTAAGCTTTTAACCCCCCCTTAACATGGCAAATATATAGAAGTTAAAGACATCTTGGTGATGATTTGTCTGAAAGGTACATGGAACAAAGGTTTAGCGAAGACATCCGCTAATTGATTTCTGGATCAAACATGGAGAATCTTTATCATGCCTTTCCACATTTTCTCCCTAACAATGTGGCAATCTCTTTCCAAGTGTTTTGTTCACTCATGAAACATTGGGTTGTTGGCTATGTGTATTGCAGAAACTAAGTCACAGTAAAAGGCTACCGATTTTGATTGATGAACCTGAAATTCTGATAACAGATTGACTAGCCATTGAACCTCTTTAACCGCAAATCCCATAATCTTGTACTCTGATTTTGCTGAAGACATAGATATTAGAATTGCGGAATCATAATGAAAGATTGGGAAGAGAATGAGTGTAAAATATTTTCGTTTTTCTTAGATTGATTTTCTCTAGTTGGTACAAAGCCTTTAAATAAGCATAAACATAAAAGGAGAGAGTCCTAGGGTTAGCTGACAATCTCTTGAAGAAAAAGATAAAGTTCCTCGGATCCACAAACACCGATAGTGACCAGCCCTTGCATTGATCAGAGAGAAAGAGTGTCACGTGTTTGTTTTAGGCGTCAATGGTCTCCTTGGTTCCAACTGTTGGATTATGGCTTGGAGGGGACCACAAGGCATATAAAGACTTATGAGGAAACGCCCAGAGTATGCGCCCAGAGTCTGCGATAAGGATTCTATCGACCCTGACAGTACCACTGTGTCGATCCGAAGTACGTGTAGACTCCGTCCCGGGGTACGTCCCGGTCTCGTCCCTCAGTACATCCTGAGCTCGACCCATCCACTACCAGCGGTATACGACCCATTCGTTGACTTTTCCATCCGTCCGTTGACCAAATATCGCGGTACATGAAAACCTTCCCGCGGTACCTGTCTCTCGACTCAATGGCCTTCCCGCGGTCCATGACCACCGATCGTTGACTTTTTCAGAAACCTTTGACTTTTCCAACTTTGTGTCTTTCTCTTTCTTTTATTCATCTTGATCAATACTCCCCGTCAAACTTAGTCATAAGTAACTATGTTGACTAAGCTTGGAATACTTGAAGTCACACCTCATTAAAAACCTTGGAGAGAAAACCACATGGGACCAAACTCAACTAAGGGAAAAAGAGAGTTTGCTTATCGGGAAAGGACACATTTGATCAAGGCCGAGTGAGATCCACAAGTCCAAGTTTTGTGTATATGTGATCTCACACTTTGAGACTTGCGGCCTTTGTGAAGATATCCGCTAGTTGATCTTCGCTTTTTGTGAAGCATGGAAGTTGTGTTCCGTGTTCAATCTTTTCCCAAACCTTGTGACAATCTATCTCATTGTGCTTGAATCTTTCGTGAAATACGGAGTTGGAGGCTATATGGATTGCGGATTGGTTGTCATAATGCATAGTGATTGGATGTTGTTGTTCAATCCCAAAGTCCTTAAGCAAGGTTTTCAACCATGTTAACTCACTTGTGAGTTTTCTCATTGCCCGATATTCCGCCTCCACACTTGAGCATGAGACCACCTCTTGCAACCAATCGGGGCTTATATCTCTCAATGGTTCCATCACTATGATACTTAATAGTGAACACCCATCTTGAACTCACAGTTTTCTTCCCCAGAGGTAAGTCGGCTTCATCCCAAGTGTGGTTTCGTTCCATTGCTCCTACTTCATTTCCTACCGCATCATGCCATACCTTGATTCCCATAGCCTCCTCACAACTTGAGGGAATAATATTGGCCTCAATTTTTCCAAGGAAGGCTTCATGTTCTGGTGGTAAAAAAGCGAGAGAACACACATCTTGAATAGGATGTGCCACAGCTTGATTGTTGTAGTATGTCCTTGTGGAAGCCCCTCTACGGATTATGGCACTCCTTCAGAGAGGTGGTGCCTCTTGCGGTTCTATTGTTTCCTCCCCTTCAATGTCATTTTGGGGATTGGATATTCCTTCTTGTTGAGTAGTCTCCTCTTGAATTTCTTAACTTATTTGGCTCAGGAAATTTGGTTCGTCTTGTTAAGTACCATTATTTCCTTCCGAGTTTACTTCATTACCTTGCCTTGGTCCTTGATCATTTTGTCGATTGATGCCAAGATGTTCAAAAAGGATCTTTAAGGATGTGGATCGATCAGTTGATGATGTAGACAAGTCTTTGAGGTTGTCCCAATTTTTGTCATCAAAATACCCCTTTTCCTCCATAAACTTAACATCCCGAGACACATAAATGTGTTTTTCTTCGGGACTAAAACATTTATATCCCTTTTGCGTAGTAGAATAGCCTAGAAATACACATTTTTGCTTGTTTCCTCCAACTTGGTCCTTAACTCACCGGGTACTAACAAATAGCAAACGCAACCAAAGACACGTAAATGATCAATTGCTGTCTTAGAATTATTTAATACCTCAAAAGGGGACTTGTCTTGGAGAATTTTGGTAGGTATGCGATTGATAAGATAGCATGCTATAAACCGCATGTCCCCAATAGCTCTTTGAAACACTCCTATGAAACATCATTGAGCGAGCAACTTCCATCAAGGGTCTATTTTTCCTCTAGGTCACACCATTTTGTTGAGGTGTATAGGGACAACTTGTTTGATGAAGTATTCATTGCTTTGTTAGATGTTCTTGAAAGGAGTGACTCATGTACTCTCCCCCATTATCGGTTCTTAATACCTTCATTTTAGCGTTGAATTGATTAGTTACATATGATTCAAAAAATTTAAAGGCACTAAAGACTCTATCTTTTGAGGGAAGAAGAGTTATCCAAGTGTACTTTGATTTTCATCAATAAAAGTAACAAAATACTTAGCACTTTCTCTAGATAATGATGGTGATGTTCACACATCCGAATGAATAAGATCAAAACATTTTTCATAAAGTGTTGATGACTTGGGGAACACGGTTCTATAATGTTTCCCTAGAATACAAGCCTCCCAAATATTATCTAAGGACATTATTGGTAGCATAAGTTTGAGAGCCCTAGTGTGGGGATGACCCAATCTAACATGCCAAACTATATTATTCGAACTATAAACTGAATGTAAAGCATGCGAAATATTAGAGATAGACTTGGTGTCTTCAAGAACGTATAGTCCATCCTTGACTATGCCTTCATCAATGATATTCCCGGTCTTAATATCCTGAAATTTCACACTGTTAGGACAAAAGACAACATAACAATCAAGATCAGAAGCAATTCTTTTTACGGATAATAAATTTGATGCAAATTCCGGTATAAGAAAGGTTTTCATATTTCTATCAAATAATTCTAAGGTTCCAATTCCTTTAACTGGTATTTTAGATCAATTTGCTATAAATACATTCCCTGTAGTTGATTTGATTTGATTTATCAACTCTGGATTGCATATCATGTGATGAGATGCACCTGAATCTATAATAAATGAGTTTATAGCCTTATGAGATAAAAATGTGATATCGGAGTCCTTAAGGAGCATAAAGAGAGCCTCAATGTCCGATTGTTTGAGAATGCTTTCTTGCTTGGTTTCATGAGAAGCAGCTCATAGTTCCCGGTTGGATGTGCTTGGTCCCTCTTGTTCAGCCGGGGTTTCTTGGGAAACATTTGCCCTTGGCGTTTTCTTGAATTTTACTAGTTTAAGATGAGGAAGAAGCAGCCAACATTTGTCCTTGATGTGTCCTATTTTCTTGAATTGGTCACATACAAGGGTCTTCTTTTCTTCATGCTTGTAAATCACTCTATTTGCGGTAAGGAGATCAGTCCTTCCTTCGAACAAACCAAGGGATCCTTGCTCATTGTGGATATGGCTACAAACTTCATCAAGTGTTGGGAGTTTGTGCGCCCTTAACATATGCTTGATAAGATCCGAGTAGATTGAGTCAAGTGTGAGAAGCAAGTTAAATACTTTGTCTTGTTCTATTCTTTCACCGAGAATCTTTGGATCTATTGTAGTTGGCCTTAGCATTTCCAACTCAGCCCAAAGACTTCTCCATTTTCCGAAATGTTAGGTGAACTCAAGACCTTCTTGAGAAAGATTGGCGAGTGATTTTTGAATTTCAAACACTATAGCAACATTTGATATTTTGTAGTAGATTTTTGAATTTCAAACACTCTTCATAAATCGCCGGATCTAGAGAATTTTGGATAAGAACAAGAACGGTTTGGTCATCTTGAGACCATTTTTCCTCCGATTCAATAGTTGCTTCTGAGCTTTCTTTCTTGTCTTCTCACTTTGGTGCAGCTTGAGGTGGGTTTGAGTTTGGACCCTCAATGTGGTTCCATAACCCGCGGCTGCGCAAGACAGATTTTGTGGTTCTTGCCCAAAATAAATAGTTTGGTCCTTTTAAGACCACCGAGATGTAGAGAGATTTTGAGTTGTCCATGAGTTCAGATATTTTTGGATCAAGATTGCGCTGATACCGTATTAGAATTACGGAATCATAATGAAAGATTGGGAAGAGATTGAGTGTAAAAGATTTTCATTTCTCTTAGATTGATTTTCTCTAGTTGGTACAAAGCCTTTAAATAGGTGTAAACATAAAAAGAGAGACTCCTAGGGTTAGCCGACAATCTCTTGAAGAAAAAGACAAAGTTCCTTGGATCCACAAGCGCCGATAGTAACCCTTCCTTGCATTAATCCGAGAAAAAGAGGGTCACATATTTGTTTCAGGCGTCAACGGTCTCCTTGGATCCAACGATTGGATTATGGCTTGGAGGTGACCACAAGGCATATAAAGACTTATGAGGAAATGCCCGAAGTCCGCGCCCCGAGGTATTTTTGAAGTTTCCCAAAACGTTGACTTTTCTTTTCTGGCGTTGACTCGATCCTCGGCAGAAACTGTCTCGTACTGTGGTAAGGATTCTATCGACCCGCAGTACTGCCGTGTCGACATGTGGTACGTGCAGACTCTGTTATGCGGTATGTCCTCCTGGTCTCGTCTGCAGTACGTCCTGAGCTCGATTGCGGTACGTACTGATCTTAATCCATGGTACGTATTGACTTCGACCCGCGGTACGTCCGTGTCTCGACCCACAGTATACGTTTCTTGACCCATCCACTATCCGTGGTATACGACCTGTTCGTTGACTTTTCCATCTGTATGTTGAACACATACCGCAGTACATGAAAACCTTCCCGTGATACGTGTCTCTCAACTTGATGGCCTTCCCGCATTCCATGACCACCGACCATTGACTTTTTCAGGAACCGTTGACTTTTTCAACTTTGTGTCTTTATCCTTCTTTTATTCATCTAGATCAATAATAGAGGCAGTACCTTGCTTCTTCGATTTCCATGAGATTAAAGAAGATCTAAGAAACATACAAAACCTTGAGGTAGATCTTCTTGTGTTAATGCACGATCCCCAATATGTGTCAGTAAAAGCCTTAAGAGTTAAGTCACTTGTTGTAGAGTAGAAAAGACCAAGACATATCGTTCCTTTCAAATATTGAAGAACTTTGTGAGCTCCTTTTAAATGAGAAGATTTTGGGTTACAAGTGAACTGACATAGTTTATTGACTGCAAAGGTGATGTATGGTCTTGTTATTGTTAGATACATCATCTTCCCCACCATGCGTTTATACTTGTGTGGTTCATTTAGAGGCTCTTCTTCATTGTGCAAACTCAATTTCTGACTTGGATCCATTAGAATTGTCGATGGCTTACAACTTAACATGTCTGCCTCATCAAGCAGTTCCAAGGTGTATTTCCTTTGACAAATGGAAATTCCTAACTGAGATCTTGTTATCTCAAGTCCCAGAAAGTACTTCAAGTGTCCAACGTTTCGTAACTTGAAGACTGCTTCCAAATCCTTTGTTAATTGTTCAACTTCCAAGTCATTGTTTGACGCAATTATCACATCATCCACATAACCAAGAACTGCCATATACTTCCCTGAGATGTTCCTTGTGAACAGGGTGTGATCAGTATGAGATTTCTGGAACCCCAAGGCTTCTAAGGTTTCACTGAACTTGAGAAACCATTGTTGTGAAGCTTGCTTCAAACCATATCTTGACTTTTGTGACTTGCACATTGGATTAGAGGCAATACGTCTCCATCTTTTGTTGTGTATCCTCGATGAAGTTGCATATGAATTTCCTTATCCAAAGTGCCATTCAAGAAAGCATTAGAGATATATATTTGATTTAAACTCCAACATTTTGCAGCTGCCACTGACGACAAGGTTTTGACCATTGTCATTTTTGCTACTGGTGAGAAAGTATCCACAAAACCAACGCCTTCTTGTTGAGTATACCCTTTAGCTACTAATCTAGCTTTATACCTCTCTATGGTTCCATCTGTATTTAATTTGGTTTTGTATATCCACCTGCAGCTTATAGCACGCTTACCATGTGGCAGAGAACATATCCTTCAAGTGTTTGTCTTTTGTAGTGCAATCAATTCATCATTCATGGCACATATCCATTCCTCTAACCTTTTAGCTTGATTGAATAATGTAGGTTCTCCAAGCATAGTGACAACATTAATGTATATCTTGTATATATCAGAGAGGTGAGCATAAGACATGTAATTAACCAAAGGATAGGGTATTGATGTTATACTGTTGTTGCAGTAATAATCTTGGAGGTAGGCTGGAGGTTTTGTTGATCATTTATAAAATCTTGGTGAAGCTTATGTGCTTGTAATATTGATTATAGACTTAGTGGTGATACTCTTATCTGATTTTGTGCCTGGAGCAGGGAACACTTTTACCAATTTTGAATCCTTTATATCCTCTGAAGCACTTTTATCTGATTTTGCTTTAGCATTCACATCATTCAAGCTTTTACTATCATCAAAACCATCAATATTTTTATTGTTTGCAAAATGCTAACTTGCATTAAACTCTAATAAGCAGTCAAATTTTGGACTTGTTTCTTTGTTGTATCTGAACGGAAAAATATCTTCAAAGAAAGTCACGTTACGTGAAATGGAGACTTCATTTGTCTCTAAGTCTACGGTTTTTATCCTTTGTAACCTAAAGGATAACCAAGAAAAACACTTGGCTTAGATGTTGGTTGAAACTTATGTCTTCCCTTTGAAGAAGTTGATCGATAACAAAGACATTTGAAGACTCTTATATATGAATATATTGGTATTTTTGAAGTTAATACTTGAAAGGGAGACTTCTCTCGTAGGAGAGGAGTTGGTATCCTGTTTATCAAAAACATTGTTGTCATGACACAGTCTCCCCAATACTCAAGGAGAATCTGACTTTGAAACATCAATGACCTTGACATATTCAAAATGTGTTGATGTTTCCTCTCTACCATCGAGTTTTGCTATGGCGTTTCGGGACAAGAATGATACGCCATTATCCCTCTCGATTTGTACAAAGCCTCAATCAGCATGAACTCCTCTTACTTTAGCTTTGTACTGAGTTTCTATTAGCTTCAAAAATTCTGGAAATATTGTCAAGATATCCGACTTAGCTTTCAACAGGTATGTCCATGTCATTCGGGTATGATCATCCACAATAGTGAGGAAGTAACGTTATCCTTCATTTGTGAGAACTAAGAAAGGGCCCCATATGTATATGTGGAGTAATTCAAAAGCAGTAGAACAACATTATTATCGGAAATGAAGGGTAACTTCTTTTGTATGACAAGAGGACATATTTTGCAGTGAAAGCTTTCTTTATTTGATTTCTGTAAACCAAGAATATTTATCAACACATCGACTCTTGAAACAGAGGGATGCCCCAATCTATGGTGCCACAGATTCTTATATACTAAAGCATATACAGACGCATTAAAAGAACTGACTCCATTCCTTTGCAATGAGGTTTGATCCAATATGTAGAGAATCCTCATGTGATCAGCTCGTCCAATCATCATTCCCTTCATAGGATCATGTATATAGTACATGTTACCTCATCAAATATCAATCTGCACTTGACATCTTTTGTGAGATGACTAACGCTAAGCAGACTGAGCCTAAAATCTGGTATGAATAACACATTCTGCAATACCAAGTGCTCATTTAGTCTGACCTGACCTATTCCTGCTATTTTAATGTTCATCACTGTATGAAGAGCCACAGTTTTGTCCATGGTAGTACACAGATTGACAAAGAGATCTTTTTTGTGAGACACATGATGTGTTGTCCCATTGTCTTCTATCCAGGTATTTGTCACTAAAACACTTCCTATTAATCTTAATATACCAATAAAAGCCAGTGTTCCAGATGAGAAAGACATACTTGGTAAAGTCGTGATGGTTCCATTTGAAGGTGCTCCAGTTTTCTTTTGAGCATAAGGAAGAGATAACTGAGAGTGGAAATAAGCCATCACTCCTTCGATCTGATCTCTAGAAAGGGTCTTTA
Organism: Lepidium sativum; assembly: GCA_023374145.1. Lineage (NCBI taxonomy): Eukaryota > Viridiplantae > Streptophyta > Magnoliopsida > Brassicales > Brassicaceae > Lepidium > Lepidium sativum. Next base: position 23,274 of record JAKUCM010001745.1, read on the forward strand.
ACTGACTTGTTGCTCCATGTTCTGTCTCGGTTAGAGTTGCAAGAGCAAGTTGAGCTACCGCAGGTTTCACCACATAGTTCTTTTGTTTGTGCTTAAAAATTGGTGGATAACCATGGATTTTATAGCACTTATCTATCATTTGCCTTGTATATCCACAATGGAGACAAATGGTTCGTTGAGAATTCTATCCAGAGTAACTGACATTTACTTGAGCTGATTTTCTCCATCAGACCCACTAACTTGAAAAGCAGAAGAAGGATGTGTGTTTTGTATGCACCTCTGACTATAATCTTGATCCAACAAATTGTAAACTTCTGTGAGATTAGGGATGCTCTTCTTCATGATTATCTGACCACGAGCATTGGCATACGACTCATTTAAACCAGCTAGAAACTTGATCATTTTGTTGTTCTCAAATCTACTTGACATTCCTTTGCAACACTGACAATAACCACAAGTTTTTACACTATCTAATGCTTCCAAATCATCCCACAATGTTTTCAACTTTGTGTAGTAAGTAGAAAGATTGAGAGATCTTTGGTGAAGAGACGCAATCTACTGTTTAATTTGATATGAGCGAGGTAAACTTGTGATGTGGAAGCGTCTTAAAAGATCCCTATATATCTATAATGCATCGTTGAATCGCAGTATACTTCCATAAATCTCCTTGGTTACGGAATTCAGGATCCAAGACTTGACCATAGAGTTGCATCTGTTCCGTATTTTGTGATGAGGATGCCAGCTTTTTTTGGTCTTGGCAAAGACCCATCGACAAAAACCAATTTGTTCTTGGCTTCAAGAGCTACATAATAGCAAGATTTCAAGTATTGTAATTCATTCCAGTAAGTACCTCTGATATCAGTGAGATTCATGGATTGTCTCCGCTTGAAAGATAATACGGAGAATATTGGATCCCATCAAAGTCTAGTTCCTCCCATTATTGCTCTGGAAAATCGATTTCTCTTCCCGATGGAGGATCTTTCTTGAATAGTCGAGTTTTGAACATCTTCTAGAGGAGGAAGACTTCTTTCCGACGAATTCGACTACATCCTCTTCATTGATTGTTTCAAATTTGCCGATTCAATTCCGTGAACAACTTTCTTTGGGAATTTTCTTACGGAAACCATGATTTTGACCTTCAAATGGCGAAATAACCAACAAGATCAAGAAGAAATCGGGAAAATCAACCGATTCAGCTCGAAATTGATTTGAAAGAATAGGAAGAAGAGAACAGATTGATCGAATTAAATGAAGTTTGAGCTTCACTAAGCTCTGATACCATATCAAAGTGATAAAATCACAGAGAGAAAAATGAACCAGTTAAACAAAAACCAAAACCGACTAATTGAACAAAAAAACCAACCAGTTAAACAACACTAAAACCTTTAACCGAACTTCTATTAAGCTAATAGATCGTTTTGGCTAAGTTTATGTTCATTTACTAAGGCTAGTTAAAAAGCTTATTTATTTTCTTTTGATTTGGATACACTTGTAAGTTTTTTTCTAATATGTATTTCGGGTAGAATTTGTATTATTGCCAATAAGTGTATGACACAAACAATGCGATATGCTAGATTCTTTGCTTAATTCTCAATTCCATGTCTAAAATCTGATCACATTTATGTATATGGTGAAAAAGCCACCTCACATGTGTGAGTCTGTGACCTTTGTCCAAGCTATAAAGCAACGTCACTCTGGTCAAAACTAGTCAAAGATAACGGTCAACGAATTAGACTGAGTGGAATTAAATTTGGATTGGTATTGTGTTTCTTAGCCCAATTAAAAGCCCATTACGATTGGACCGACTTTTACTCATCTGGATACCTCGTCTTTAGTTTTATTCCTGCTGCTTCTTCGTCTCCTTCGTTCATCTTGGCGCTCTGGAAATTTCTCGTCGCAACGTTTCTTATTGATTGGTTCAACTTAGATCTTTCTTTACTTGTGAGTTCTATTTCAACCCTTTATATGTTTACGGTTTTGTTTTGTATTTTGTATCCATTGCTCTGGATTTTTAGGGTTTGCAATGTCTTTGCTTTTAAATGGATCTGTTTTTGTTCTTCATCGTATTTGTTAGCTTTCCGGAAGTTCGATCAATGTCCATTATATTTATCTTTTGCTAATTTCATTACTTTATTATTGATTAGACTGTATTTATAGAGATTACTATTCTGTGCTGCAAATTGTTGATTTCTCTGTTTCTTCGCTTCTTTCTTTATGTTTCCTCATCTCAAAGTTAATTACAGAGTATTTTATATCATTTTTGAATGGGTAGTATGTTATTGGAATTGAATTTGTGAAAATCATAATGCACCTATAAGATGTTTGACGAAATTCCTCCAAGAAATTAACTTGTAGTTAACTTCATTTCGAGGTTTTAGTATGTTTTTGCTTCTCTACTAAATTATTATCGTTTAGTTTTGCAGTAATTCTATAAATTGAAAGGTTCCATAATGTTATAGGAAGCATCTCTGCGATCGTTTTCTGGATTTGATTGTTTTGTACATAGGTTTAAGATAAAGTTTATGTTGGATAACAATTCTTTGGTGATGAAATATGTCGTGGATGTAAAAATTTTTGGCATAAGTTAAAAGGAAGAGTTTATATTGAACAAATCGCTAAGTTTATATAAACCTGATTTCCTTGGTAAAGGTGAACCCCAAATCATTTCTTTTATAGGAAAGTGATCACTCTTGTTTGTTTCTGGAAAAGCTCTGTTTGCAGGTGAAACTCTGTTCCAGTAACCATGGCAAAGCATCACCCTGATCTGATCATGTGCCGGAAACAACCAGGCATTGCCATTGGACGACTGTGTGAGAAATGCGACGGGAAATGCGTGATTTGTGATTCTTATGTACGACCGTGTACTCTGGTACGTATTTGTGATGAATGTAACTATGGGTCATTCCAAGGTCGGTGTGTTATATGCGGAGGGGTTGGAATCTCAGATGCTTATTACTGCAAAGAGTGTACGCAACAGGAGAAAGACAGGGATGGCTGCCCCAAGATTGTCAACCTTGGGAGTGCGAAAACCGATCTGTTCTATGAGCGTAAGAAATATGGATTCAAAAAACGATAGTTAGGTTATTTGGCGATTGCACTTGAACTATTTGGATATCTTATGCTATGTCTAAACTTCTCTGTTGACTCCCGTGACATAAAGCTGATAGATGTTGCAGAGAATCTAAAGATATTGGATACAAAAACCAGAAGTTATTGTTCTTAATAATCTGATTAGACTTGTTTTTAGTGTCCGAATAGTGTCTTGCATTGTGCATTGTGTTTGATTGCATCAGATCACAATATAAGAGACTCTGTTCTCAGGCATGTTTTTACTTTCATCTAGTGGGCTTACTCTCTCTTCTTAGTGCCCTAACTTGTGCCGCATAGATAGATACGTATGGAAAAGTCAACTTTCATTGTCCTGAGGAGGAGCTCATGACAAACTTGGGTTCAAAGCCTTTAATAAGTTAATAGGTTAATACTTTACTGAGAGAGAAAAAAACATAAGCTCTATTAATGGTAAACAAGCTTGTCAAACTTATCAACAATATTCCAGTAGAAGACAAGGTCAGGTCAATTGAAGTTTTGCAGAATCAGTGTTATTGACCATTTGGGTTGACATGCCCACTTTAAGACAGAATGTTGATGACCAAACCTAAACCCGGGAGGTGGATACTGCCATCATTGCAATGTACTGTCGCCAGAGCTTGGAAGCTGTCTGAATTTTCCCACTGAATAACTAATTCAATAATATGTCGGAATTGTTGATGTTTGAAATAAGAGTTGAATTTGAGTACTAGTTAATCATAAATAATTAGGGGGATCCACGTAAATCTTGTCATACCTACCAAATGTAAATGCAATCATGATTAAAAACATGATTTTTGTTTGATGAAGCAAGTATAATAATAAATCAAAATACATATATAAATAAGGAGAGTCTACTGAAGCAAACTAAAGGCAGGTGCATGTGAGACTTTTCGTAGAAAACATAAAAGAGGTGAGAGAAACAAAGAGAAAAGAGAAAATGGGTAATTCATCAACAAGATTTGGATTTGGGTTATGTTTGTTCATCATCTTCACATTTGCTTTCCTCTCTTCTTCTTCCTCTGCTCGCCTCCATCTTTCATTTTCAGGTTCTTTTCTTCATCTCTTCCAAGTCTTTTATAGTTTTGTATGAATCTGTTTTTGCTTTTTCAATATCTCCAACCACTATATGCTATTACTTCACCATAATCCCTATATATCTATCTATTTTCAAAGTTCATACGAATTTTAAAAAATATTCTGAATAAGAATTGTTTCATAGCACAATTCATCTCAAAACCTTTCTTCATCGTTATCATTTTTTAATATTTTTTACGTTAATAGTAGTTGATCTCTCATACTAATGGACACCATATATTGAGATACCACATTTATTGGTCGGTGGTATTCACATGATCCGATTTTAAGTGGAGAATGCTTAAGAAAATAACCATAAGAAAAGGAAAAACTTTATCTCTAAAAACAATTATTAATACAAACAAAAGAGAAACTAATGTTTTCTACATGCCAAGTATTGTCACATTTCGATTTGTGGCTTCTTCTGTATTTCACTTCTATATCCTTACATAAACAGAATAATTAGATGTAGATGAGGATGCTTGTGTTTGCTGAAAATAGTTGTTATAAAAGAGTTAAAAGTGTACATATTATTAAGACAAGTTGTAAATGTAGTTTTAAATCTCTGTTTCCAGCTTGAATGTATCCATATTTATCTTTATATTCAAATCAAGGGAACATGAAACACGACGCTCGAGATTGTCTTCTCTACTTCCCTTTCGCCAAATTACTTGTTCACATCGTCAATCTTTTATAATACCAACTTTGTTTTGATTCCGTCGAATTCAGTAAAATAGTACGTGATATCTGGTGATAAAAACGATAAAGTTGGGCTTTTACTGTAAAGTAATGATTTATCAGCTTATAATTTAATATATGTTCACACTTCAAAAGCGTTGACATTATTACAAAACAACAAGGACAGACTATTTTAATCAAACCTGACACTTTTTTTTTGATTGCATAAATTAGCAAGTTGAAATGGTTCATATTCCATCTTATCTGTGTTAACAATCCAAACAATGTAAAATCTATATTCAAACAAATAAAACCTTTAAAGCTCGACTTTGTTTTACTTGGATTTTTGTTTTTGTATCTACTTTTAGAAGATATGTTAGTATCTATTTATAAACAGAAGACCATTTGCAAAGTCCCATTATATATGTTTCTTTGACATATTTGATGTGCAAATATAAAAACGGTAGGTATTGTAGAATGATGTTGATCATGTGTTGTTGTTGGTTACGCAATAGTTTTATACATTTAATTTAATGAATACGTTATTTATGTATATGACAGAAAATGAAATGACGGTGGTGAGAGAACGATCACTGATGGTGAGAACCAACGACTACGGTGAACCTTCAGCTAATTCTAGACACGAGCCACCGGTTAAGCGTGGCGGTCGAGGCTGAAGACTTTTGAGAATCTTATCATTTTAGTTTCTTTTATTTGCTAGCTTGTTAATTATCTTATATATAGAGAGAGAGAATAATAAATACAATTTTCTTTTTTGAACAATAAATGCATTAATAGTGCCTCCTTTGTATTTGTATCCTACAATCATCTAAACTATATGATAAACTGGACCAAGGCCCATTAATAATCTGGCCCGAGGCCCATTAAGAATCGTACTTTTATTTCAAAAATAACAATATACAGTAGTTGGGAGAGAAATTTTAAAATGCTCCGTGAGCTCAGGAAGCCAATTCCGACTGCATCACTTTGACTGAACAATATTCTTCAAAATGTTCTTGATCAAAAACCTTGCACGAGTCTCATCGAGTTCATCGTCGGTGGTGACAGGATTCAGATATCCTGGATCATTATCCACTTTCTCTTACCGTTTTTGCACCACTACTCAGATTCAACCGACGGCTGCAACTGTAAATGGTGTGGATCGGGCTCGCTACGAAGGTTTGGGACCTACGAAAGAAGGAGAGAAGCCGAGAGTGGTGGTTCTCGGGTCTGGTTGGGCTGGTTGTCGATTGATGAAAGGGATCGACACCAATCTCTATGACGTTGTTTGTGTTTCCCCTAGAAATCATATGGTTTTCACTCCTCTTCTTGCTTCCACTTGCGTTGGTACTCTCGAATTTAGGTCCGTTGCTGAACCAATCTCTCGTATTCAACCTGCGATTTCGAGAGAACCTGGTTCTTATTTCTTCCTAGCTAATTGCTCTCGACTTGATGCCGATTCTCATGAGGTATTCCCTCTCTTTACTCTTCTGTTTCTACGTTGTTCTGAATTTCTGAGATGTTTGTTCAATCCTGAGGATTTTCAGATCAAAGTTTGTGATCAATGATGCAATAGCCTGTGAAATCATATAAGTTATATGCAAAGTTGGAATTTTGGAATCTGATGCAGCTGTGTTATGTTTGCGAAATTCGGATACCGTTTGATGCAAATCTTCTGGACTTTTGTGTTTTGTTTTTGTTGCTGTGTTTCTTAGGTTTTAGGAGCAAGATTTTGAGAGTTACAGAAGACTACGAGTAGCTATTATGGTAGAAGTAGTTAATGGATTTTGTTGATGGTTAAACGTGAGGTACAATTTGGTTTGATCTGTTTTGTTACATTGTATTGTTGGTGGTTTTTAGGTTCATTGTGAGACGTTGACTGATGGTTCAAATACATTAAAGCCATGGAAGTTCAAGATCGCTTACGACAAGCTTGTGTTAGCAAGCGGTGCAGAGGCCTCCACGTTTGGAATCCAAGGTGTCATGGAAAATGCGATCTTCCTCCGTGAAGTTCACCATGCTCAAGAGATCCGTAGGAAGCTTCTTTTAAATCTGATGCTCTCTGATACTCCCGGTAAGCATAATTCATCCTGGAAAGAATCAGTTTTGGTATCAAAATTAGAATGTAACCGTCGTCGCTCAATTTCTAGGCTTAGCAAAAGAGGAGAAAAAGAGACTATTACATTGCGTTGTAGTTGGAGGTGGACCAACTGGGGTAGAGTTCAGTGGTGAATTGAGTGACTTTATCATGAAAGACGTTCGTCAACGATATGCGCATGTGAAGGACGACATTCATGTTACTTTGATAGAGGTTTGTTTGTAAGACGCTGCTGTTCGAAAATCTTATTGGCAAAACTCACTGTTAATTACAAATTCCTCTGTGCCATGTGAATTTTACAGGCCAGGGATATACTTTCATCCTTCGATGATCGTCTCAGACGTTATGCTATCAAGCAGTTGAACAAGGTAAACTCATTACTAAGTTATAAGATGTGAAAAGTTAGCATGCTTACTGTTTGTGAGCGCTTCTTTAAAAATTAACTGGCTTTCATTTATATTAGTCTGGAGTTCGGTTTGTGCGTGGGATTGTGAAAGATGTAAAGCCTCAAAAGCTAATTCTTGACGATGGCACAGAAGTTCCCTACGGACTCTTAGTGTGGTCCACTGGTGTCGGTCCTTCTCCTTTCGTCAGGTCTCTTGATCTTCCAAAAGATCCTGGTGGAAGGTCAGTTGATCAATATCACTCCATTTTACCCTGTTTTGCTACAATAACTCAAAAAACCTTGACTTTTTGTGTAAGTTTATCTCTGTAGGATTGGCATTGACGAATGGATGCGTGTACCTTCTGTACAAGACGTGTTTGCCATTGGTGACTGTAGCGGATATTTGGAGACCACCGGAAAACCGACCCTTCCTGCTCTCGCTCAGGTAGATAAATTTCATACTTTTTTGTTTGCCTCTCCTCTCATTTCGTCTTATACCTTTTTTCTGTGTCACTGATGAATTAAGGTAGCTGAAAGAGAAGGGAAATACTTGTCAAACCTACTGAACGAGATTGGGAAAGCCAATGGAGGACGAGCCAACAGCGCAAAGGAGATAGACCTTGGAGTTCCCTTTGTGTATAAACATCTTGGAAGCATGGCTACGATCGGTAGATACAAAGCCTTAGTCGACCTACGCGAGAGCAAGGTAACAAGACTTGACTCGATATCTCTTTAGAAATTCAGTCACTCTCGTGATTGAAGGATATAAATAACTTGGGCAGGACGCAAAAGGGATATCAATGACTGGCTTCGTGAGCTGGTTCATATGGAGGTCTGCTTATCTGACTCGAGTCATCAGCTGGCGAAACCGCCTCTATGTCGCCATCAACTGGTTCACCACTTTCGTCTTTGGTCGTGACATTAGCCGTATCTGATCCATGTGCAAAGTGTGTTCATTTGATTCTACTGTTTGTACACAAGTATATCAATAAAACACGTTCAAGCGAAAGAGAAGGTTTCAGTTTTGGTTTCTTTTTTTCCTTGACATGTAAAATATGAGATCATCACGATTAAAGGATCTTCGGTAAGTTTTGATTTGTACTTTTAGTTTTAATAAACATATTGAAGTTTGGATCTTATAAACACATGTTGATGTCAGTTGTCACGTATAATC
>JAKUCM010001746.1:0-47942 GCA_023374145.1 Lepidium sativum
TAAATTTTGCGAGTTGCTTACATTCTTCGTCTTCACTGAGCCTGATTGTTGGATTTATTTAGTTTGACCTAAGAAGGGCTTCTTCTTTCGTCGTGGGTGTGTTTACTTTTAGCCAGTGTTTCTAGGGTTTTTAGGAGATTTCGGGTTTTGGTTTTACGCTGATGATTTAGGGTTTTTGGAGATGGGTACTTTAGATTTGTTTGTTCTCTGGTGCAGTTGTTCTTTTCTTACTTCAAGGATTTGGTTGGACAAGAAGTGACGGTTGAGCTGAAGAACGATTTAGCTATAAGAGGAACGCTTCACTCAGTTGATCAGTATCTGAATATCAAGCTCGAGAACACTAGGGTTGTTGATCAGGACAAGTACCCTCACATGGTAAACATTTCTTCTTTAAGAACGATTTCCTGTAGTCTGGGAACTTAGGGTTTATTGGAGCAGCTAATGTGTGTGCTTGAATTTGTTCCTTGGTTTTCCAGTAAAGAATGGCGTGATTTTATATTTCTGCTGCTACATTAGCTTGAGTCTTGAGATATAACTAGTTAGCTATTGAGGTTCTTCAAGTTTACTCAGCAGTGCAATAGATTTTCAATTTTTTTGCTGGGAAATCATGTTCTTATCTTCCCACACTTTCAATTTTCTCTATGAATCTTTTATGCTGATTTTTTAGCGTCTGGATTTTCGTTGTTGAAATGTGTAGCTTTCAGTGAGGAACTGCTTCATCAGAGGATCAGTGGTAAGGTACGTGCAGTTACCTCCTGATGGAGTTGATGTTGATTTACTTCACGATGCAGCTAGAAGAGAAGCTAGGGGTGGCTAATTCTGTCAAACCGATGTATCACCAAACTTATATACTTTTCATTTGGCGTAATTGATTGAAAATGCATCTTTCGTTAATGTAGAGACTATGGTATGACAATGAATCTTATTCCATTATCTTTTATCAAAGGATAATCTGATTTTTTCTCTCTTTTGATGGAAAGTCTCTAGAAATCTTCAAATACCAGTTTCTTCTTTCGTAGATAAAGTAAACAGAGGGAACACATCTATCGATTCTTCACGAGGAACTTAGATAAAGCAGTAGGAGTAATTCTCTCCATAGCTAGTGTACTGTGTCGTAGGATTAGTATCCAGGAACTCTTTTTGGTTTGCCAATAGGGAGGAGGTGCAGCTGCAACCATAGGTGGATATGGTGAAATGTGGGCACCATTAAACAATGTGGTCAAGGCATAAATTGGTATGGTTGAAATCGGATTACCACTACCATATGGTCCATACATTGGGGCATCGAAAATGGGGAATAATGGCCTCTTGGAGCTGTGGATATGGGCCACAGGTGTGAAGGATTAGGTCCACCATGATAAGGCAGCTTGACACCATAAGATACTAAGCTTTGCATGCAAGAGGCACAAGTCTTGTTATATATGAGATACTGTGGAAGTCAATTATGTAATTGAATATTCTTATTGGAAAATATGACAACAACACAATAACATATACAAAAAGATCAGAACTCGAGTTCTAAGCAGTAATATTGATGGTTTCAAAAAGGGTACAACTATACGGCTTCATCTTATACACAACCTGTTGCTGCATCTGTTCGTCTGCTACAACAGTCTCTCCTTCAGCAGAGAAAAATCCCGGGAAAGAAAGAGCTGTGTCGACTAATCGCCTCCAGTTGCTTCCATCGGGAAGTGGTGGTAAGATTACACTCACAGCAAAATCACTCGCATTGAATCCAATGAATAGATCATTGCTCCTTGGTTCAATTGGATCAACCAATGATGCAGTTTCTTCTTCCTCTGACTCTGCTTTGATCCCCAATGCAAGGAATTTGGAATTATGGTCTTCCCAATTCGGAGTTTTTTGGTCATTTGCATACCAAACAATGTTCTCAGGTTTCAAAAAGTTTCTCCTTTGAAACACATCGCTTCTTCTTTCTCTTACTGAAGTCATGAAGGAGATGAATTGCGTGATCTGTGTACCAAACGCTGAATCTAGCATGTTCCAATCAAAAGATCTCCGTGATTCCAACAAAGGCGAGCCTTTTGTCGAGATTCCACATTCATCTCCCATGTTCAGTACTGGAATTCCAAGTGAAATGTATTGTATAAACAAGAAATTGCGGATTTGTTTTAGCCTTCTTTGAAGAACAGCTGATTTGTTGGTTGCTCCTTCTTCCCCACAATTCCAACTTAGATCTGAGGCTAGCTCAGGGCCACTGAAACTGACTAAGTCAACAAGAGAGAGTCCTGAGTTTCTAGAAATGTAGTTGAAAGAAAAAGCTGGACCTCTTCCATCGGTGAATATGTCACCACTTCCACAAATTCTTGTAGCCAGATCGCTAAGAATGCCTCTTCCTCTCACAAAGTTCCTTACATGTTGACAATATCTTGTATTGACTTCTGCCCATCTCTTCCAATGTGGGAACCGTACTTCCTTTGGCATCATGATGTCATGTGGATCCCAGAAATCAGCAATTAGTTTTGTTTCCGCAAGCAGTGGATCAAAAGATATTGCTTCAACCAAGGGTGGACGAGAGAGATGTTCTCCATGGACACCTCTCAAGAGAGAAGAAGCATTTATGAAACAAAAACCATCTACATGGAACTCAGTTACCCAGTAACGCAAGCTCTCCAAAATCAACTGCTGAACAACAGGATAGTTACAGTTTAAGTAACTTTTAGAATCAAGATCATTGACCCTTCCTTTGTAATAATAAGAACTATCATCAATTCCTCGAAGAGATCCAGAATCAGCAGTATGTGTAAATACTACTTCCAAAAGTACCTCTATTCCCTGACTGTGCAATTTCTTCACCATCTCTTTCATTGAGTTAACTGCGGATTCAAGGCCATTGGAAGGTCCATACATGTCCATTGGTGAAAAGAAATGAAATGGAAAGTAGGGACCTGTTTGCTGGGAGAAAGAAAATATTGGCTCCAAAAGAACAGCGTTGGTTCCAAGGGTTTTCAAATGATTAACTTTCTCAACTACACCAGAAAAAGTCCCTGCTACGTTAGTAGGCAACTTACTGGATTTGTGTTGTGTAAAACCTTTCACATTCAACCGGTAAACAGTAAGTTTCTCAAGTGGTATACTTGGAGACACATCTTCTGCCCAATCAAAAGACGGATTTTTAAACAAACTTCCAAGATACATAGGAGATACAGATTTACCAATGACTGTGGCATATGGATCCAAAACAATTGGCTCCACTTCAACATTGACATCTTCATCCGAGTAAGCTATTTCCTTGCAGCGATAGCCATATCTCACGAAATCCCATGTACTTTCAATTGAAGCATGCCAAACATCACCTGTTCGGTTGACGTAAGGATCAAGATCAAGCTCTAAAGCAGGTTTATTGGTTGTGCTGTCATCATACAAGCATAAAACCACATTCGTTGAGTTTCTTGAAAAGAACGCAAAATTCCAGGCGTCATCATCTGGCCCAGAAGAAAGGCCTAACGGCAATGGATGACCAGCACTAAAACCAACAGGGACACAGAAGTCAGTGTCTCTGTGTGTCTGCATTTCTTGACCATCTCGACCTTTTCCTGACAGTAACTTCAGATGAAATGATAGGTAGAAAGGGGACTCTTTCCCATCAAATTCTAGCCCAAGCATCAACTCAGACAAGGAGCTTTTAACAAATGGAGTTTCTGTTGTGTGGGTTTGTGTGTCTTGGGAAGAGTCCTCAAAGTCCAGAGGCAAGAAACATGAAGAATCAGACCTGTATACACCCCAAACCATCACCAGTCTACTCTTGTCGTCACCACTTAGTTCTAGAGATGATACATAAACCATGATGCTGTACTTTTCTCTCTTCTTTTCAACTTTAACTTTGACAAGAGCACCAGATTTGGTCCTGAACAAATACGATGTTACCTTCTTTAAGCCATCGACCTGAGCTTTTCTACTAGACACCTGCTCCCTCAACTCGATAGAAGTCTTCGAAGCACAAATCTTGCTTAACTGGTAACTTTGCAGTGTGCTTGTAACCAAATCCCCCAAGAAACATTTTTTTGTAACTATCAGTGCCTCAGATCCAGGTTTAATCTTGTTCTTATCAGTAAAAAACCTAGCAGAAGGAATCTTCCATGTTTTAGTGATGCCATTATTAAGACAACAAGATCCTATCCCAACTGAGAGTGACGAAGCAACCATTATTAGAACAAAGCAGAAAGCTTCTCTCTTTCTCTCTAAACTTTAACAATGCAGGCAATGAAGATCCCTGAAATCACAAGTAAAATTAAATCTCTTGAGGTTACAAATGTTATTGCTAAGATTAAGAAAACAGATCAAAACACCAAAGCTCAGAAATCTCTACTTATATAACTGTGAAATTAATCAAGAGAAAGCTTTCTACCTTTAACTAGATGTAACAAAATCGAATTAGCTAAAGATCTACCATAAACCACTTATCGATTCAGCTAAATCGTCATCTCAAAGCTAAAACAAAACAAAACCCACTAAACAGAGTTTCGCAAAGTGTCTCCTTTTTCTACACATAATGAGATGAAGTAGTAAACTCAACAAGAACAAAAGTCCCAGGATCCGAATAAATTGAAATACTAAGAAAGAAAAAGAAAAAAGGGAACACAAGATAGCGTAAAGAGGAGACAAATGTCTTTAAGAAGTCGAGCTTACAGTCGCATAAGCACCATCACAGCCATTGTAGCAGAAAACGAGAAGAGGACAATCTCACGATAATTGAAACAGAGATATCTGAGAATTACATCTAATGGACATGAGTTTGTGTCCGTGAATTTATGATTTTTTTTTCTTTATTTGAAGCGAAAGGAAGGGTTTTTTGTCTGTTTCCTTTTCCAAAGTATTATGGCTTAACTCAACGGACCGCCCAAGTTTAAGCTTTTTTTATATTGGAGAGAGCAAAAGCGTGTAGGTCCCGTCGATTAGAAGATAAGAATGTAATGTAACGAAAAGACATGAATTTTTCATAACACAGAAGAAAATTCATATAGCTCATAAGTTAACTTTAAACAAGAACCAATATACAATCGCTGATCAAAGTTTTAGTCTATAATAGTAGGAAATGAATCCAATTTATTCATTATTGTAGCATTCTAAGAACCCTACATATGTACACTCACTGCATCTTTCAGCACCTGCATCCTTAAAGTTCAATCTCCTAGTTAAACATGTCCCAGCCATCTTCAAGAAGCTCTTTAGAATAATTAGCGTTTTTGTTCATGGAGGATGCTGCTGCTTCTGTGATCTTGTAGTTGCTTGAGGTTTCAAACACTCCATTCCACTGCTCAAAAGGATTTTCAAGCACCAAGCTTCTCAAAGATGGTGCACATGAACTAATCTGGCTCGAGGAGATTGATTTGGTTAATGGCACTCGGTTTTCAAATTTCTCTTTCAACAGCTTCACATCTTGACAGATGACAGAAATTTCTCCTCTGCTCGAAGAACCAAGAGAGATTAGAAGATCGATTAGAAAGACAAGATCATTACAAAAGATTTCAGGAAGAAATCGCTATAAAAAGATTCATAGGTTGTCTAAACAGATGGACCAATGTGCGGTTGCTGAATCAAGAATGGGACTTACTGCACAGAATCAACAATCTGACTGCGGCTCATAAGAAACTCTCGAAGCTGCAGGGCGAGAAGAAAAGCCAAACAAAAAATGGGATTGAGAAGTATTCTGAGTTGAGAAGAATTTCATTCGCTAGCTAGTCTTACAACAGTAGTTATGTTACCTTGGAGTTTTCCTCTGCCTCCTGCTGTAGAAGCTTTGATTCTTGAACTACTTTCTCCATGATGGCTTCTTGGTCAGTGAGTGCCTTAAGTGCAGAATCTTCTTTCTCTTTCTTTTCTTGCTCAGCAGCTTTTTTCATCTCCAATGCCACAGCTAGTCTTACTTCAAGAGTTTCACGCATCTACAAAGACACGAAATTAGATGAATCTCTCTACAGTGTGAAATAGAAAAAGATGAGACAACTATTATCTAATAATAGATGGAAACATGCCTCATCAAGGATGGCAAGAGATTTGTTCCGTTCCTCTGATAAGTTGAACAACCGGTTTTCAAGCTCTTTAACTTCAGTGGCCAAAATTGATTTCTCGCCATATACTTCTCCAGCATGCTGCAACAAATCATAATAAAATAGCCTCGTTACAAAATCAAATCACAATAAGCAACATAAATTAGCACATTGTAGGTAATAATAGCATTACCATATTATTTGCTTCCTTCGCATGTTCCAGTATCTTCTTGAGCTCCTCAACTTTTTCAAGAGTATCCAAACCTCCCTTTACAGCTTCCTCCTTTGCCTTCTCTGCATCCCTCTCTTGAAGTTCAACTTCTTTCATCAGATTTTTGACTGACTCCATCACGATAAGCAAGGTTTTCTACATAATTGCACAAGGAAAAAAGTGATGTTGAAAAATCTGTCAGAAACTCACATTTCGAACAACATAGTAATGGGTTCCTTCTGAATTCTGATCTACCAAAATGCAGGTAAGTAACTAATGTTGGAAGCATTGGGTCTAGCTTTTCCGAAACTTGGCAGCAGTGAACATAACTCCAGTGTAAATAAAACAAAAGTAAAACATCTTCACAGCCTAAAAAAATGTTAATGTCTCATCTCATACCTTGTTACTTTTGGCATCTTCGATAATCTCTTCAAGGTGATCAATGCTGCAGACATGGGTAGTTGTGCTAGAAGTAGTACTAGTTTGACAGGCCAATGAACCCTTTGAAGTCTCGTCCAAAACAATTCTACTTCCAGATGCAACTTCAGAACATGAACCCTCCTGTGTATTCGTCATACTATCTCCAGGAGCTAAATCGACCAGCTTTTGTACAGCATTTTCTGGTTGGTTCCATGTTATATGAAAACCAAGATCTTGCCATTGATCACTTGTCGAATTATCGTTCTCTTGGGCGCCGGCAGAGACTACTGAGGCAATATCATCCTCTGGCACGTGCATGTGCAAGCCAGGTTTTGCTTTGCTTGAAACATCAAAACACCTACCAAAGAAGCCATAGTTTCCCTGCTCTTTTTCACGAGTTCTTTTCAAAGATTGAACTTCCTCACTCACAAGATGTTTGTGGCAACCATCACGACCAACATTTGGTGGCTCATTCACACTTGAGACCAAATCACTACCTTGAGCACTGGTATCTTGGCCACAAGCAACAACCAGGGGGATACCTACAGTAGAATATGAGGAGCTGGACTTTGAACCAGAAGCTTCAAGAAAACAGCGGCACCTAGAAACAGCATCTTCCAAATCACGCTCGACTGCAGTTTAAATGAAATTTGTTATCACTAAATGTCATCTGGTAAATAGAAGAATGTGAAAGCCAGAGAAACATGGTTATTTCCAGATGGTTAAAGTTATACCTTCTCGGTCTGAAATACTTCCAGATGACTTCTTCGAAGATTGAGTAAAATTAAGATTTGAACTTGAGGTCATTGAAGGTAAAATCTCCAATAAAACTACAGCAGCAGCTTCATCAGCATCCTTCGGGTGTTCTATTGCAACAGCTCTCAAAATTCGTGCATCAATCTGCAGAGGAACATAATTTATACTGTGGTTTGTCAATAAGACTACAGAAGACATGAAATCTATATGAAAACACAAAACAAAAGATGATTAAGCCAAAATCCAAAACGGTATAAACATCTGAAACTATTTGATCAAAGTGGTATATCTAATTGCAGTGCATGTACATGTTTCTTGCGTATTCTGAACACAAGCGAGTATGCTTTCGAGATTTCACTGCTAAAATTGTCAAACTGATAAAATCAAAGATCAGTTTTTTACCTGAGGAAATATATCCGTTAGAGATCGATAGACAGAACCGAAACCCATCAGTCAAAGGTAATAAACTCTGCAGAAAACAAGTAAAGTATTATACTTGATACAAGGAAAACGGAAATTAAAGAAATTCTCAAAACAGCACAAGCCCGTTGTGTTAAAACCCTAAACTTCATGGGCGTATAGCTTCATGCGTACACTAAAAACCCCTTCTTTTTCAGTGATATGCAAATTGAGAGAGAAGAAATTATCCAAAAACTACTTACTCAGTAATCTGCTAAAATTTCCAAATTGAAAAACGGAGATTAGAAAACCTGATCAACCAAAAAAAGGTAACCTAGTCGTCAGATCATGAAACGATCAAAACTTTACCTTAAAAACGTTTGATCAAATAAAAAATACACAGAAGAAAGATAAAATTTCGAACACAACAAATCAATTTACTCGATATTTTAATATCCGAAGACAAAATGTCACGAACCAGTTTCCAGATTTTGTTTTTGGGCTGAGTGATCGGAAGCAAGAAGAAGATAAATGGTTTGATTTGCTCCGTAAATGTTTATCTTATGCTAAATAAACGGACCAGAGGACTAAGTCACTCATTTGGACGGTAGCGTAATTATGCAAGCTATCCGAGGGTATTTTCGTCAAGAACAAAGGTCCATGTCAGAACCAATTGGAAATGGACAAATAATTCGTTTTTCGTTTTTTATGTTAACATTAAATCCATAATGAAATTTTCAATAATTTTCTGGACAAAAATAGTGAAAGTTAAGTGTGTGAATCTATTCGTTAACAGATTTATTACAGAAGATAAATTAAAAAATTATTGATAATAAATACATTTTTGGTAATTTCAGATAATTATTATATATCTATATAATATATTAGACCTTATCCGTAACTAATATTTACAAAACTATCACCACATTTTGAATATTTCTATAAAAAATACCATAAATATTTTCCGCAGACTTATTATAAAACAAAGCACAGTATATGAATCTTCGTGCAACCCATTTTGTTTTAGAGATGCATCAAACCTTTGGTTCTGTTTCAACAAATTATATGAATAATTCGATTTTCTAATAATTTTCTGGACAAAAATAGTGAAAATTGCAAGTGGCATTTAGCCTAGTGGCATGTGGTAAGTTCACAAGAGAAATGCGCACTTGCATATTCTGGGAACGAGTTCTCCGCTTGATTTTACAAAAACCTAGCTAATGGACTAGCCATTTGTGGTCTAATGTTCAAAAAAAAAATGGTGAAAGTTAAGTGTGAATCTATTTGGTTAACAGATTTATCTATTTTACAGAAGATAAATTAAAAAATTATTGATAATAAATACATTTTTGGTAATTTCAGATAATTATTATATATATATAATATATTAGACCTTATCTGTAATCAATATTTACAAAACTATCACCACATTTTGAATATTTCTATAAAAATACCATAAATATTTTCCACAGACTTATAAAACAAAGCACAGTATATGAATCTTCGTGCAAATTTGGTGTAGATGATGAGGTTCCCAAAATATTGCTACAAGTCATTATAGTGCAAATGAGAATTCACAATCGACCTTAATTCTATGATCAATGGTTGATCTGATCCTCTTTGCTTTTTCAGCCTTCTTCCCAATCCACATCGTCTTCTTCTTCTTCTTCTTCACCACCTGAAGCTTCTGCTTCCACATTCAAGTCCACCTTGTAGTTTCCATTTGCTGTAAATGCCATTAATACCAAGTTAAGCATATCATAATCCTTATGATAGACCTGTTAATCTTAACTTCAACAAGTATTCTGCAATTTCAATAAATATTGTACACTAAACAAAATTTCTTTCATTAGCTATGTAATGCTTCGTTTTATATGATCAACTAATAACCGAAGTACGTAAATTCAAACTGACCTGCGACAGGTGCGTCTTCTTCCCATTCAACATCTTCTTCTCGTTTGGACTTTATACCAATCTGACGATCTGAGGATGTAGTAGCAAATTGAGCGTCAGAGGTTATTTTGCTAGCATATTCTTGTTGATTTGCCCTTGCAGCAAGCTCATGCTGCTGCTTCAGTAGTTCTGCGTAGTAAGCTTTGAGATACTCATCCTGAAACAAATTGAAACTACTGTTATAAAAAATTCTGGAAACATAATCCAGAAGATGCTACTGGAAGTGTTTAACTAGACACAAAGTAAAAAATTGTCCCAAAATGCATACCTTCAAAACCTTCTCATCATCATTTCCAACTGATTTCTTGTCATCTGAAAGTTTTCCAGCTCCTCCTGAGCCACCATCAACCTTTGATTCCTGTCTCATCTCTCCTCTCTGTTCCTCAGTCAATTTCATTCCTTGCTTAATCATCCATGGAGGCAACACTTTCAGACTAGAATCTGCACCTTTAGATTTGACATCTTCTTTTCCTTCACCAAGGTTAACCTCAACCTAACCATGTAAGATTTAAGAGATCAACTAACTACATTGCAAGAAAAAAAATGCAGGGAAAATTTTAAAAGTATCTGAGTAAGTCATCACTCGTTAGGGTTTTTTATGGGAAAAGAAACACTTTGATCCGCTCAGCTTTCTACCACAACTAATTGTGCAGATGCATGTGCGGAATGAGAACAAAAAAGCATCAGCATGAACTGACTGGAGTTAAAAATGAAAATTTCGTGACAATACCACTGCCTTGCATAACATTGAACTTCTATAATACCTTTGTCTCTCCAAGAAATGGCATTGGTGTTGAACCATACCCACCCTGTGACCTCGAAGGATCATTAGGGTTATCACCATTAGCTTTAGCAATTATAGCTGCACGAGTTTCCCACGCCAGAAGAGATCCAAATTCAGGAATCGGTAGGTCTTTTACTCTGTGTATTTGATCCATCAGTGGCTTCATCTGAACCTGCACTTTATACGCCAACTGTGTCAACGCACAAACTACATAACTAAGTAAAACTAATTGCTAAAAACAGAAAGGTATAAACACCCACATCACAGTCACATAAATTTAAAAGTGTTGTTAAATGTAAGGGTATGTGATGGCGACAAGGGTAAGCTACTATATCAGCATGACTAAAGTAAAGGTGCAGACCTTTATTCTAAAACCAGGAGTTACACGAGAAAGAATACTGCAGTGGGAAACAATACTCAATTCCTAATAATATATATAAGCCATGAGATTGTTGTGAAAGCAAAACTTAATATCTAAAACATCATACCAACCACCAAGAAAACATTAAAATACAGCTACAGACTCTTATTTGCAATCTCATGCACTGGTCATCTGGTGTCATCATGAATATGGAACGATGCAACAGTTTCAGAGAAACTCTATTAAATTTTCTAGGATAATAAACTGAGCCGCTAAAATGTATAAACAGACCTCCATCTTCTGAAGCATATCTTTTAGTTTTTCCCGCCGCCGTCTCCTTGCATTATCATCTCCATCTACTACTTCTTCCGAAGTTAGCTTGTTACATTCCACGACGAGTTCATTATTGCAATTTTCACACCGAAAACAATCGTCTTCCATAGAAATTAATCTCAGGGCATCCAGCGCATTATATCTAAATCAGAAAGGAACATCTATTCAGCTTTAAAAACATAATACAACTTGTAAATATAAAGATATTGTAAGTACGTCAAGAGTAATGGACTTTACTTCCTTTGGCAGTTAGGGCAGCCATATTCCTGAACAGTATTCTTATCTTCTAGCTCGTCTTTGAGCTTTTTTTTCATCCGGTGCAGTTTACAACGAGCAACATCATATATCTGTATACAAGAAAAAGTACAAGCTTAACAAACAAATGGGTAATTTGTATCATTTAAAGAATAAAAATAGAAAAGCAAAACAGCAGAAGGAATTTAAAGAGTAGTATGAAGTATACCTGTGCATAATCAAGACAGCAATATGAATGGGTGTGGAGCTTAACTTTGTCCTCTGCTCGGCCATCAGTTAAAGCAGCCACTGCATTACTATACATCTTTGCACCTTTTGCAGTCTACTGGAACAAAGATTAAGAATCGATAAACAGCAGAATGGGGGAAGAAATGTAAGGGATTAGACAATAAACATTCAAACCAAAATGTGAAATACAACCATAAGTTTCAAAAGGGAAAAATATTATAGGACTGAATGAAAACCAACCCTACAAGAAAACAAAAGAACGCAAAACCTGGGAAAGAAGCACCCGGCAGTATCATTCTTTCACACATGTTTTCCATTCATTGTTATACTTTAGATATCTTATGACAATATGTAATCTATGATAAGATTATAAGAGCCATTGCGTTGAAAGCTTAGGAAGACTCATATTGTGTAATAACTGCTATATGTCAATCTGAAAGAATATAGTTTCTGCACAGACCTCTTTCCGATGGTCACGCATAATCAATTTTTGTTCTTCAAAGAGTCTTATTATTTTTCGAAGTTGCTTGGCGTGCATCCTCAACTCTTTTGCCAAGTCTTCTTCTCTAACCCATTGCCGTCTAGCAGACACAGAACAAAAGAAGTACCAAAATCATATTCAGTGAAAACAGCGGGTTTATATAGCCAAACTAAGTATTAGCAACCTTAAACAGTCCACAATCAAGTTTCAGAAGTTAATCTACCATTATCCTTAAACCCCAAGTGACAAGGAGATGTGAGCCAGTTACTCAACGAGCCTAATAATGCAGTGGTTACAAGAAGTTGTCTGGATAGTATTGTAACAACTTTATATGTTCCCAAAATTTACCAAATAGACTTTTGGGGTTACAAAATTGAGAGATGCAAACAAACCTCGTAAGCGCGTCCAGCACCACAACTGCAATCCCTTTATTGTCACTTCTTGCAGATTTTTGCTGATTATCACTTTTTGTAGTATAATCATCGTAGAAAGCCCTTGCTAAAAGCCTCACAAGCCTAAAATTAATGTAGAGCCACATAGGGAATGCAGAAACAACTGATAAGGGTACTATTTGAACATACATATGAAGATTGTAGACAAAAAGTCTAGCTACGTCCGTGAATAGAAACAGAAAGTCCTGTGTTATAGAGAATTACTTGACAAATGGCTCGAGCACAACGGTTTTCTGAACGGGGGCTGATCTTTCCATGGACCCAGATACTTACATTACCAGTTAAGGAACCAGTACTAGGTTCGTTTCTGATACAAAATCTGCATTGATACAGAGAATTACGTTTCGAATACACAATAAACTTAGAACAGATAGATCACTCTATAAATAACTAGCAGTGATTAAGAAAACAAGAAACAAAAGCATTAGCATAGAAACTACAACCTCAATTTTAAACCCATTGATGAGAAGAATAACTCCCAAATCCATCTTAATCAAAAAGAATTTCGAATCAACACAGTAGCAGAAGAACTCAGAATACTCAAGTACTTAAAGGGAATACGAATCTTAAGAAAAACCCCAGAAAGGAAGAATCTAGGGTATTAGAACCCAATCAAACAATACAAAACGAATATCAGGAATTATAAGAACCTGACTAATCTAAGTTACAACAAAGGAGATATCTAGGTTAACCAAAACACTACACTGAGATCGCTAGACGGAGAGGCAAATCGACGAAGCTAACCGGAAAGTTCGAGAACGAGAGAGAACGCGGCGGAGAGCGAAAACGAAGAACAACAACAACAAAAACAAATTGGCGTTGATGTGTGCGTTAATAATTTTGTTAACTTTATAATTGTGTGTTTCCTTTTCTTTTTTTTTTGTTAAGCTTTTTTTTACCCCACGTAGTAACAAAAACATATGGGCCATATCTCTGGGCCTAAACCAGAAGTCTTTTCTATATGGGCCTAAACCAGAAGTCTTTACTCTATGGGCCTAAACCAGAAGTATTTGCTTTATGGGCCTAAACCAGAAGTCTTTGCCCTATGGGCCTAAACCAGAAATCTTTGCTCTATGGGCCTAAACCAGAAATCTTTGGATCTCTTTCTTTTTGTATCATCAATTTTGGTCTTAAAAAGGAAAGCTTTAGTTTCTAAGGTACACAGCAACATCAGTTCGTTTAATGGAAGATCCAACACCTTTGATTCAAGCATGTAAGTATCTGAATAGGTTTGGTTTCTTTCTCCTTCGACTTTCAATTTTTGTGTTTGCTTTAAGAGTAAACTAAACCATATCTTTGATGTAATACTAAACACTAACCTCTGCTACAAACATACATAAGAAGACATACACCAAACTTAAATATATACGACAACAAAGGAAAAATATGAAAGCACAGTGTGTCTTCTTAGTTTAAGATTCTGACATGAGAAACAAGGTTTATGAAGAAAACCAAAACTCTGTTGTTTTATTGCTTTACTCGTTATTTCTACATTGTTTACAACAACTGCCAAGAGACTTGTGACAAGAAGAGAGCACACTAAACCTTAATCTTAGGCCTTAAATTAACACAAACTAAAAACTATCTATCTGATTCTGCTAAACGAGGCTCTGTGATTTTTGTATACTTCTTCGTACTTCGTGCTTCTTTCCCCACAAGTTTCTTCACTGTTTGTCCTACCTTGCTCTGATACTCCTGTACCACACAAAATCGTCTTTAGTTCCCACAATGATACCTTATTTTGGGTTAACTTTTCAACTTTGATATAATCAGACACCAAATATTTGAACAGCCATTGTTGCTTTCTTACCGCTGGTGTAGCACGTGTAATAGATGACACAACAGCTGCTGCAGCAGCAGCCACACGTACCCTGAAGTAATGTCAAAATCTGATGCATTTATGTTTGTTTAGGGAGTCTCTTGTAAGCCTTAGAGAAGTGATTAAGAAGTAATAGATACCTTTTATGTACATCAATGTAAACGTCAGTTTCATCCACAATTTCTGCCTGCATTTTCAGTAAATTTCCAAAGGAAAGCTTTGTAAGTGAAATGTAGTCACGGTGATGAGTAAAACGTGCAGAGGATCAGACCAAAAAAGAATAAAAGACAATACTTGTAGAAGTTCTTCAAAGACATCTTCTAACGTAATGATGCCAATCACTTCCGCATCCTCATAATCTTCCAGCAAATGCAGTAAGTCTCTTGTTGCAATACCGTTCCGTTGGAAATTTCTTCCTCTGTTTTTCATAGGCTTCGGTTCTTTATCAATATCAACAACAACATTATCATGTGATTCATTCTTCAAAAGAGGAGTCGTTAAATTACTACTCTTGCAAAATTCTTTGAGTGTTTCCCCACTACTCAGCAACTGCATGTTACTCTTTTTATCTTTGTCTATAACTTTGACAACAGCAGCCATGTGACTGCTTCCCTTTTGAAACTCATTGAGAATATCATACAATGGCATGTCTGATGGAACCCTGGACAGGTAATGTATGGGTACTTTTACCAATTGTCATGTGGAAACATATTATGACTAAGTAAAGCGTCCAAGGTAACATATTATGAGTAGCTAAAGATTAAGGCAGCAACATATACCTTGGGATCTTTCTGATGGAAACAGAACTTACAGGTGTCTCGGTCTCTGCTCGTACAGTTAGAAGACTCTTAACCTATATAACAGCCACAGACACAGAGATCAATAAGAAATCTAACAAGATTTAGTGAAATGAAGAAATGCAAAACTTTGACAGGGGTACCAATAGAAGCCCAATGATATTCTTCGGATTCCCTAAGTATACTGGGATTCGGCTATGACCTTTGGCAAGTATTTTTCCAACTGTTTCCCTGCATTCGAAGGAAGAAATTCGTGATTTCAACTAGACTAAGGACGAGAGCTTACACTCTACCCTGTATATCAAACTACAAAATGAACTTAATCTAATCAATCCTGTGGATTTCACAAATCTATTTACCATTAGAAAGATTTGACAAATAGAGAAAGCAAATCATCAGAAAGAAACCACCAACTCTAAACTTAACTTACCAGTTTAACTTCGTATTTACATCCAGCGAAAATGTTGATTCAATTGGGGTCATAGCCTCCTCAGCAGTCTGAACTTCCATTAAATGAAAGCATATAAATTTCGATCAGTGGAAGTAATCTTGAAGCAGTATATAAGTTAAAGAATCTTCTAAACTGGAAGATGAAAAGATTCACGTATATGCAACGGTTCACCAAAGTTAAGTCATCTTCCATATGCAACCTCATGCAACAAATTTTCATGGAGATGAAGAATCTAAACTCGGATCAATGTGTCATAAGTAAATCAATTCAGTCACAGTATGACTTGTTCATCAGGGTGAACAGAATACAAGTATCAGGGGAGTTATAATGAACTCCGGACGTTCGATTCAGATATGCACCGCTAGTCGGAATACATACCTTCTGGCTCAAATCCAGGGCTCCGCTTATAATCATTGTCTCCTCGTGAGTCAGTTCACCCCCCTTGCCCGCCTAAGTTGGAATCAGCATGTCAGTTGAAGCAAGCTGGAAACTAAAAAACTTTTGATCATCCAGTAACTTCAGAAATCAGACCTAGATTTGTCTGGTTAGATCATAAAGAATAACTACCTCCTGGCTGTGAATGGACACAAGTGCTTTCAGCTGAGCTCGCCTAAAGAGTGTATCACTATGCCCAATTACTGCATCAAGAACCTGAAGTATATGAAACGTTGACAGGTGTAAGTGTCTAGCACTTATGAATATAGCTACTTGACATACTTGTAGCAACTAGCAACTATCCAAAAACAAAACGATGACAACAACATCACCTTTCCAATAGGGTAAGCAATCGGATAGCAGATTATCATCAAAATGCGAACCAGCCACAAAAAGTTCGCGCCAATAGCAAGTCCATATCTCGAGCATACAGCTTGCGGGATAATCTGGTCCAATATTGCAACAAACATAATCTCCATCAGCTAAAAATAGAAAGTAATGAATAAACAGCAATAGATACTAAGAATGTATATATCTATAGAGAAAGAGTACCTCGCCAAAAGCAAGAATAAAAGTAACTGAGAGTATGACAGCCACAAAAGGGTGAAATATCTTGTCCAGGCATATTGGAAGAGCCTGAAGAATCAGCACCACGCACATAAATGAATGAATTATAGGTGCACAAAAAGAGTAATTTGTGGTAGTAAAGTATAAAAATTGGGACTTTAAATCAAGTGTTTACCTCCATAGCAGCTGCATTGCATAGGAGTAGAGTCACAAGAAGTTGATGTTGCTTCTTGACCACAGGTAAGATTGCAGCTAAAAGAAATTTAAGTAACTCCAAAGTTACCCATCAAGAGTAAGAATCACAATGGACTTATAACCAAATTCACAGAACAAGAAACTTCTACGACCATAAAGAAAGCAAGTTAAATATGCAACCTTTTGCTAACGACACATCAAGTTCTACATAAATACAGAGAATCAAGCCAATGAAAGTAGAATCTAGTTTGATCATCACATATGATAAAGAGACTAAAACGTACCGGCTTGTTTTTTCTCGGCGGAGGAACCAGTTTGTTCAAGGATCTCAAGCTCAACGAGGCCAAGGGACATTAATCCAAGCGTAAGTCCAGACATTATCCCAGCGAAGATAACGAGGAAACAAGCTATACCAACGACAACGAACCACCATGGAGAATCAAATCGGATATCTTCAGCTTCAAAAACGAAGCTATGAAGTGAATAAGTAGCTCTTACTAAGGCCAAAGTGCTCAGAGAAACCATTGTGTCGCTTTGATTTGGCACTTGAAGAGGAGACACAAAAACAGCGACGGAGCTCGAGAAAGAGAAAGACTATTGTGTTGTGTTGTGTTGTTGAAGACGATGAAAAATGGCTTTGATACGGGGATACATGGACCACTTGACACGTCAGCATCTAACATGCGTTTTTATATTTCCTTTTTTTCTACTCATGCGTTTTTTTGTTTTATTTTATTTTTTGGCATCAAACGTGATAAATATTAAATACTGAGCCTATCAGTTATTAATCAGACTTCACCGGTTTTAACGCCCGAGCAAACTGCACTTTACCTTCAAAAACTCATGGTCAACGGTCCATGTCATAATATTATACTCCTTCCGTTACCTATTAGTTGTCATTCTACAATATTTCACACATTTTAAGAAAATAGTTAAATGTTCTACTATGCCTTTCATTGACAATTAGAATTCTAAACCATTTAATAATTTATTTATTTAATTAGAGGCAAATGAAGTTATTTTATATTAAAAAATACATTAGAAAATGAAAATGACAACTAAAATGAAACAAAAAATTTAATCTACAATGACAACTAATATGAAACGGAGGGAGTATAAAGTGTAGAAGTGTACGATCGGAGTTGTTTACAATCAACTATAATATATCTTTTTTACAAACTTGGCGAGATCATCAGGCATATAATTAAAATTGCGTGGAATTACTGTTAGCGAATTTTTGATTTTAGAAATATAAGATTTATTCGGTTATTATTAAGATCCGGTTCAAATTCGATTTAGATTTGATTCATGTTTAATTTAATTTTAGAGTTGTATATAACATCTAATTTGATTTTGGATTGATTATTTTATGCAAGATAATTGTTAGGTTGGATCGGTTTATTAGCTAAGTTCTTGTAAATACAAGTGGAGAGACTCGATCATATGATGTGCAAGTGTGCATATCTTTTGTGAACTTACCATCTGCCACTAAGCTAAATGTCACTTGCAGATCCAGATGTGAACTTTAACTTTCACGATTTCAGTTATATTTTGGGTTTGACTTTGAATTGGTTAATAACTGAATATAAAATAACTTATATTCAAAAACTATTCAAATAATTCAAAATTAAAATAGTTTGGTTGAATCCACTCGGATTCAAGTCCAAATTTAATACTTAATGTAATTTGGTATGGGCTTAGTACAACTTTGATATACTTTTGTTTGGGCTTTTGTGGTCAAACTATGAGCACAATAAAAGGCCCATTAACGAAAAAGGAAAAAATGTTCGCGGAAAAAAGGTTTTGGGTAGTGAAACCGGAACGAGCGAGACGTAACAGAATCTCAAGATCGAACAACAGTGTGAAATCAGTCGATGAATTGAATAAGAAACTTCTATTTCGATTTCTGTAATCTCTATCTGAATCGCAAGTTGCTTTTTGCTCACTTCGAGGAGATATCTCCGGAACAGGAGGTGAAGAAAACAAGCGGCGAGAAGAGGCACGATTTCGTTTTGAGGGAGGAAAGACAAATCTGGCGAAAGTGGAAGGCCTAAGGGCAAGGCCGTGGCTGAAGCCAGGAGCTTATGTTAATGGAGGTAAATATGACTATGACGGTGTGGAGGATGACCATACGAGACCTTGGTGGCGGCGTCGCATCAGATCCTTGTATATGGGAGCGAGGTCTTTTACTCCGTCCACTTACCGAATCGCAATCTCGCTGCTTCTCCTTGTGGTTATCGGCATCGCCTTCACTTTTCTTCCGGTTGAACAGGCAATTTCTCTCTCCCTCCTCATTCGCATTTCTCGTCTATTAGTTGTAGTTTTAGTGATAATTTGGTAAGAATAGTGTCTGTATCTTCTATGTTTTGATATAATGGATAGTATCGATGGAGCTCATGAGATCAGTATATTTCTGTTTGGAAATCATGATGGTTGTTTACACTTCTACTAATAATGAAATCCCAGTTTGTAAAAATCTGTAGTCTGAAGTTAGCGAAAGGTTTTAATTTGCTTTTGAAGTTAATCGAGAACTGTGCTGAACTTTGTCGATTAGTAGTAGTCATAGATCAGACGAGTGGTAATAATGTATATGATCTAAAATCATTGTTATGTTTCCTTTTCCTCAGAAACTGAAGGACTTCTTGTTATGGATTAAGGAAGATCTTGGACCTTTTGGTCCAATTGCATTGTAAGTTTTTCATACTTACCACATTTCTGGTTCTCTCTTTCTTAACTTATCGGTTTACTTTGCGGACATTGATTTCTGGCAGCTTTAATAATGTTTCGATAAGCCTTTTTATCTCACTGAAATTTGCAGGGCTTTAGCTTATATTCCACTCACAGTTGTGGCAGTTCCAGCTTCCGTGCTCACGGTAGGTGTGGATTCATAACCGTATGTAGTGGAATATAAGATGCTTTTTAAGATGTTTCGTTTATGATTTTTTTTGCCACAAGATGGATACTAGAACTTTTTATCCCTGCTCTGACATTCGTAATTTGGTGGTCTGCAGCTTGGGGGTGGTTATCTTTTTGGTCTGCCAGTAGGATTTGTAGCCGATTCTCTGGGAGCTACACTAGGTGCTACAGCAGCATTTCTGCTTGGTAGAACGGTATGTATCTTTGATATAGTGAAATTTGTTCTAATATGTTTCATGTGCAATGGTGTTCTCTGCTACAACCAAAGAAGTAACTTATTTATATCTTCTGCATCTTCGCAACTAGGCAATCAAACAAAAGCCTGACATCTTTCCTATCATTGATAATGTTGCTAATGATTGTGTTTTCGTTATGATATCATGCAGATTGGTAAATCTTATGTCACCTCGAAAATAAAGCATTACCCAAAGTTTCAAGCTGTTTCCGTTGCAATTCAGAGATCTGGCTTCAAGGCATGAAAATATAGCACTCTCTCAGTTAATTTATAGTCTCTTTTTTCCTATAAGCTATTCGTGGGACCAATAGTATGGCAATGTGCTTCAATTTTCTGGCTACATTTAATCAATCGACTGCTAACTACATGCTGATATATTCTTCCTCAACAGATAGTTTTGTTGCTACGCGTTGTCCCCATACTACCCTTCAATGTGTTGAATTACCTCCTATCTGTAACCCCAGTTCGCTTAGGGGAATACATGCTAGCCACTTGGTTGGGAATGATGGTATCGACAATTCCTTGATATTTACTTTTATATTGGCCTTTTATACTTTGAAAGTGGTGGAAGAAGAGCCTAGTGCTTTGATCTTTGTTTACACCCAAGGACTAATCAAGTTATAGTTTTATAGATAAGTAGTTGTTGTTTCGGTTAACTCAAATGGACATGCATTTTATGTATCCGGATTGACTCCAAAGGGTAGAAAACTGAGAAAACAACGAAAATGTTTCAAGTTAGCCTGCATGTGTTCTTCCACAATAAAATACTAATCTTCTAAAATGTTTTAATGTAACAGCCCATTACATTTGCGCTAGTTTATGTTGGAACAACTCTGAAGGATCTTTCTGATATTACACATGGATGGCATGAGGTGTCAGTGGTTCGCTGGGTAAGTTTTTGTTTAATTACTTCCATTTCGCTAACTACATTAGAAGTGAATAGTCTAGGTTTAGAGGTTTGTAGTGTAAAAAAAATTGTGCAAATCGAAAGTTTTAAACAGGTCTTATTCTATGAGGTTTACTGGAAAACTGTGGGCGTCTCTGTCCCACAGTATAACATAGAGTTGCTAATTTTCCATAATATGACAAAAAAACTTCTTGGTTGCTTAATTTCCATCATATGGTGTCTTTAAAAAATGAGAATTTTTATTGAGTATCCTAAAGATGATGATTGCCTAACCAAAGTCTGAAGCATATTGCATGTACAGAATATCATCGTTAAAATCTTTGACTCTGCATTTATTATTATTATTATTATTATTATTCATTGCTAGTTGCAGTTTTATAGCTCTCAAGTGTCCTTTGATTTCTCATTATTCTGCATTGTCACTTTGTGGATGCAGGTAGTTATGATGGTTGGCATTGTTTTAGCTGGTGAGTCTCTTCTGTAATCATTTCCAAATATATATACAAAGCTAGGTTTTGAAAGTGTCGATTTTACAAAGTAATTATAGACTGATTACAAATTCAAATAAGATTGGAGAAGATATTAGAGTTGTTATTGACTAAGAGAGAAACTGAAGATTCCATATTCGATCAAGTTTAGTTAGTGAGCAGTTAAATGGTTATCTTTGCTTTCTTTTTGTGAGGCGGTTTGGTGAATGGTTTGTCTTTGTTTTCGATTTGTGAGGCTGTTTGTTGATAAATCAAATGCTAATGGTGTAATAAGTTTTATTGAATGCAGTAATTCTGATAATATGCATAACAAGAGTGGCGAAATCATCCTTGGACAAAGCATTGGCTGAGAATTCTTCTGATTTAGATGGAAAGAAGAAGAATGATGACACTTGCCTGCTCCCTGTAGCAGAACCACCACCCGATCTACACGAGTCTCTCATTATCAGAATCGATCCATCAAATTCTTGAATTACCAAACAAACAAAACTGAAGAAACCTCTCGAGTTTGTAAATTTCACGAATTTTTTTTACTGAGAGAGATATTTAGATACATTTTGTATAGCATCATAATTCGTCACTCTTGTTATATTTTTCCATTTATTACTTGAGTTCATTAGGTGTATAGGCATTATGTGAAGCCCATAAAGCCCAAACCACAGTTACATCCCATGTAAGAAAGTAGGACAAATAAGCCTACGTTATGTGAAGCCGAGAAAGCTCAAACTACATTAAATCAGTTGCACCTAGTCGAATTCAATTTAAAGAAAAACTGAACTTGAACCGAAATCTAAAAACCAAATTAGAATCGAAGCAAGTAGCACCCATGAAAAAACTCGGACAAAATAAGTCGGTATCTTTCAGCGTCCAGAAGGATGACCGGCGTTCTTACCTTATCAGGAAAAGATTATGAGGCTAAGTTCGCTATTTTTAGTATGTTTTTTATCTGTTATTTCCAGATCTCTGAATTATAAAGCAGATGTTCTTGTTCGATGTGCTCGAGTGTCTGGTTTATAATTTTAGGGTTAGTATATTCTAATATATTTTGCGGTTGCCAAATAAATCGAAGTTATGAGAAGCCCAGAAGGCCCATATTACAGCTTAAATCAGTTACAGCCCATTAAAGAAATGCGAAATGGGCCTTTACGCTGATGTTTCTTAACCATAAATGAGATTCACTCGACCGGTTAAATCGGGTCGGGTTTGAAATATCGGCCTGGATTCCGGCATATTCTCTGGCCTGGATTCGGTTTGCAACCAAATACTTGATCTCCATTGATTCTTGTGGCTCTTGCCTTCTCTGCGACAGCAATTACAAGTTACAACTCGGGAGCCATTTTTGCGAAAAAGATTTCCTTTGGAAGAGAAGAATATCCGTGGCTTAGTTTTCTTCTGTTCAAATCATGGCGGCTACAAATGTCATGCGGCGAGATGAGAGCCTTCTTATGCCTTCCCCTATTGATCCCCGAAGTGGTAATTCGAAATGCTAAATTTTCTATAAACCATTTTCCAAACGGCTGGATAGATAGATTTTTCATTTCGTTTCATTCCTCAATTCCATAAATTTTATCTATTTGGGAATTAGGGTTGCTGATAATGGAAAATTGTTTTCCTTTTTTGGGGAATGCATTGTTTACTTGCAGGAGATGCTTCTGTTTCTCGTGGCCTCTCGCTTGAGAAGAAAATTGAGGCCCTTGAGAGCTTGACCGGTCAAGTGAGTCCCTTTTCTGATTTTCTTCGTTTCAGTTGTGGGGTATTTGCTGTTTTTCATGTTGAACTGCCAAATTTTGTCCTTTTGGTTTTAATTTTGGGATTCTCTTGTTAATAATACCTGTGATGCCATATTCCTGGTTTTTTTTTTGCATCTTAAGGTTTTTGATTATATTGTAAGACAAGGAGTCGAAGATGACATTTGAGGTTGATATATACTCGCTTTGGCTTCTGCAGGTCAGTAACCGACGATCTCGGAGGTGGTTAAATGATCGTATTCTGATGGAACTTGTTCCTCGTTTAGATGCACAAGAAATCAGAGGCTTGTTTGCTCCACCACCATGGGGTGATGATGTGCCACCTTCAGCCTTTTCTTTGACCAATGTTGGGGAATGGGACAAATTTAGAAGCATAGACATGGACAAGGAGGTAACTTGCCTGTCTTTTGCTGCCGGTAGTAATAGAAGTTTGCTCTAAATATTACGTTTATATATACATGATCAATTCTGCGATTTATTTGACATACTTGGTATAAGCATTGTTGAAAAATCAAAACTAATTTTGTCAGGCCAACATCATGGATTCCTTGAATCGATCATCCGTTAGGCAGAAAGGTCATGTGGATGCTGATAAAACCACTGTCTTAAATGCTTGGAGGAGAATAGATTGTAGAACAAGAGAGGCTCTTCGACGTAGTTTTCTACCAGAGCTAATTGAGGGATATGAGGTAAAGATTCATCAATGCTGGCTATTTAAGCCATAGAATTGGTAAACAAACTTCTGAATTCTTGTCACAGAACTGTATAAGTCACTTCATTGAAGAAGGTGATGAAGGAGATGTTCTTGAGCTCAAGGTTCAAGACCCATTCCACAGATTGCTATTACATGGTGTTTGTGAGGCAAGACATCTCCTGACTTATGTTTTGCTTGTATACTAAATAAAGATATAAAGAGTAACAAAAGTATTCTTTCTTTGGAGCAGTACCACAATTTGGTCTCTGTAACCTCAACAGAACAAATAGGAAAGAAAGCAACTAAGACGACCAAAATCAATTGGAAGAATGGAGGAGATGAAGGTGATAAACCAATCGTCACTCTCGCACATTTCCTTAGGATGTCAAAAGAAGGAGCTTGGTAGCATCACACAAGACTCTCATGTAGTTGTAATTTTATTAAATAAAAGCTGCATTGGCCTCCATTTGAAGGGCTCTCACTCAATGCAGCAAAAGGATCTCATGGTTATCTATTTTATACTTCCTATATGTGGAATTGTAAGCATATGTTGTAATCTCATGTTGTAGGATTTTATGCTCAAAGAATAAACCAAACAAGAAATTAAACCAATATTGTGAAATTTTATATTTTTTCTATTTAAATAGTAAGGAGAAATTTGATCCAAAAAATTTGACAAAGTTTGTTTTATGTTCAGTGAGTGAGAGAGTGTAGTGAGCGACCAAATCTCAATAAAAATGGCGGAGGCAAAGAGAGTTAGGTATTTCGTTGTTGATGCATTCGCTGAATCCGCCTTCAAAGGTAATCCAGCTGCTGTTTGCTTTCTGGAAGACGACAACGATAGAGACGATGCGTGGCTTCAGTCTTTAGCTACCGAGTTCAACATCTCCGAAACTTGTTTCCTTACTCCAATCATCGGTGATTTCCCTCGCTTCCGTCTCCGATGGTTCACTCCAGCTGCTGAGGTTCGCTAATAGCAGCCCCGATTTGTTATAGATTTTGATTTTGAATCGTATAACCTCCGAATTTAAGAGATCCTGAGATTGTGAGAGAGCAAAACCAAATGCTTGTTTTCATTTCATTGGTTGGCTCTTGTGAATCTCTCAACTCTAATTTTGAACGAGGTTTTGTATTTGTAGGTGGATCTTTGTGGTCATGCAACTTTAGCATCTGCTCATGTTCTCTTCTCAAACAATTTGATTGATTCAGAAACAGTTGAATTCGCCACAAAATCAGGGATTCTTACAGCTAAAAGGATTCCACTTACTTCAGAGCTCAAAGATAGTGAAGAAAAGTCAACCTTTTTGATCGAATTGAATTTCCCTGTTGTTCCAACTTGTGAAGTCAACTCCATTGATGACATCTCTGTGTTCTCCAAAGCATTGAATGGAGCTACCATTATTGATATCAAAACCACAAAGACTGACATTCTCGTAATATATTTCATCAAGTGTCTCCATTTTTTGTTCTTTCAGGCTTATAATTTGAACCAAAACTAGAGTTTTTTCGATTGATTCCAGGTTGTGCTTTCGTCTTGGGAATCTGTCACTGAACTGCAGCCAAAAATAGATGAGATATTGAAATGTCCTGGCCAAGGAATGATTGTGACTGCTTCTGCTTCTGCAGGATCTTCATATGATTTCTGTAGTCGCTACTTTGCCCCAAAAGTAGGAATCAATGAGGTAATCTTATATAAATCTTTGCTCACAAATTAAGAGCAAGAGATCAAAACAATTACCTTATTTGCTTTGTACTGTTTGTTCTTCAGGACCCTGTTACTGGAAGTGCACATTGTGCATTAGCACATTACTGGAGCTCAAAGATGAACAAGTCTGATTTCGTAGCCTACCAGGTTCTCTCTCCCACACACAGACACTTTGAGACTAATGAGTTTTAGCTTCCTGAAGAATGATTTGGATATTCTTTTGAAATATGTTTAGGCTTCAAGCAGAGGTGGGATATTGAAGGTTCATTTTGACAAAGAGAATCAGAGGGTTCTGCTAAGAGGCAAAGCAATCACAGTTATGGATGGTCGTGTCTTAGTTTAATTTGGTTACAAAATTAAGCTAATTTGTGAATTGTGAACTTTGAAATGAATAAAAATAATAAACCATAGTGGGCTTTTTTATATGAGCTTGTTATGATAGATGGGCTTTATTTATTGGATATTTACTTTAAGGCCTGTAATTATAGAACGACCCTCTTTTTTTACGTTGTTTAGAGATCGAGTTTCTTACCCTTTTTTTTTTTTTTTTTGTCAAACGGCAAATATGCTATATATTACGAAAGTTGCAAAGAATCGCACGCTTCTTGTCTTGCTGAATGAGTAAAACAGTCCGCTTTATGATTCAGGAGTCTTAGGACTACAGATAAAAAGAACCTAATGAAAATAAAGCTTAGTTTACAAAAAACCTCCTGGAAGAAATAAAAGGCCGGCCAGTCCTCTTACCTATATTATATATTATCTAGGAATTTAATTACTAAACAATATAATCTTGGTGGACAAAAAAAATGGATATTGATTTGTTATTTTTTTCTTTTTTTCTTTTTCCATTTAGCCTTATCGGTTTAGTTGACCAAAAAGAAATGGATATTGATTGTTTGACTGTTTATTACTAGAAGACAAAAGCTTTGGCTTCAAAGACCATCCAGGGTGTTTCCTCAGCTTTGACTGATCATCACGTTCTATTCATTATAATGTTTTATATATATTTATTACCAATTGGGTTTGCTCATAAATACCAAAATAAGTTTTTTTTTTTTGTTATGTTCAACAAGCATGGATGTCGGGCGATTGATTGGTTGTTTTAGATTTTTTATTTTAAAATTTCATTCGATTATTATTAAAATTTGTTTCAAATTCAATTCTGTTTGATTTTAAAATTATATAATATTAATAGATTCAATTCCGAATCTATTATTTTATCAAAATACCTATATATAATTAATTTTAAGTTTAAATAGTTTGATTGAATAAGCTTGTATGCGAGTGGCATTTAGCCTAAGTGATAGGTGGTAAGTTCACAAGAGGCATGCGTATTTCCACATCCTGAAATCGAGTCCCTCGATTTACATTTTCAAAAATTAGGCTAATGAACTGACCATTTGTGATCCAATGTTGACAAAAAAAAAGCTCGTATAAAATTTATATGTTTATGATTTCAGTTATATTTTGAGTTCAGTTCAGATTTAGTTTATAACTATACTTAAAATAATTTGTGAGAAAAAAACATTCAATTATTTAAATATATCTAAAATTTATATTGTTTTTTTTTTTTGTCAACGGCAAATTATGTTACGGCACAACTGGCCAGCCAATAGTCAAATTCTTACATAATATAGGCAGGGAAATTCGATCCCCAATTATGTAAATGAGCTTCTTTATATGGACTTATCGTCTGTCAATAGGCTAATAGCCATTTGCAAATTTATATTGTTTAGCTATATAGATTTAAGTTGAAGTTTTAATTTTTGTATTGATTTTTATGGATCATGTGCAAATGCACTGGTTTCTACCCATCCATCTTGAAAATAGTAAAATCTATTAGTAAACAAAGACCGATTGCCAAAAGAAGTAAAGTAGTTTTGTAGCTTTGTCTTAACAAAACAGAAAATTAGATTTGATTTATGTCATTTTCACATAAACCACTAACAAAATCACAAAACCACTATAGTATAACACTATACCTAGAAGTATTCCTATAAATAGACACCACTCTTCTTCTTCACACTCATTCACTTACCTCTTTAACAATGGCGTCTTCTCGAATCATCTTCTTCTCAGTTCTTCTTCTCTGTATCTTCTCACTTTCATCATCTGCTCAATCATCTTTCCGACCTAAAGCTCTCATCTTTCCCGTTACTAAAGACAAATCTACCCTCCAATACACTACCATTATCAACCAACGCACACCTCTTGTTCCCGTATCCGTCGTCTTTGACCTCGGTGGCCAATCTCTGTGGATAGACTGTGACAAAAACTACGTCTCCTCCACTTACAAAGCTCCTCGCTGTAACTCCGCTGTGTGCTCACTCGCCAACTCCATTACTTGCGGAGAATGCTTCTCTCCTCGGAGACCTGGCTGTACCAACAACACTTGTGGTGCATTTCCTACAAACACCGTCACTGAAACCGCTACTTCCGGCGAATTAGCTACAGACGTTATCTCAATTCAATCAACTGATGGATCCAATCCAGGTCGTGTTGTTAAAATCCCTAATGTGGTTTTCGTTTGTGGATCGACGTTTCTTCTCAAAGGACTTGCTCGTGGAACCATTGGTATGGCTGGAATTGGACGTTACAACATCGGATTACCGTCGCAATTCGCTGCTGCGTTTAGCTTTAATCGGAAATTCGCCGTGTGTTTAACTAACGGAAGAGGAGTCGCTTTCTTCGGCAATGGACCTTACGTTTTTCTCCCTGGAATTCAAATCTCAGATCTCGAAACGACGCCACTTCTCACCGCTTCTACGTTTCCACAAGGTCCGAAATCTTCAGAGTATTTCATCGGAGTAACAGCGATCAAAATTTCTGGGAAATCAGTTCCGATTAATCATAAGCGTTTGAAGATTAACGAAAGTACCGGAAATGGAGGAACCAAAATCAGCACTGTGAATCCTTACACAGTGATGGAGAGATCGATTTTCAAAGCTTTCACATCGGCTTTCATCGGAGAAGCAGCTGCAAGGAACATCACTCAAGTACCGTCGGTGAAACCGTTCGGCGCGTGTTTCAGCACGAAAAACGTCGGCGTCACGCGCTTAGGTTACGCCGTGCCGGAGATTCAGCTTGTGCTTCATAGCAATGACGTGATTTGGAGGATTGTTGGAGCTAACTCGATGGTGAGTGTCAGTGATGATGTCATTTGTTTAGGTTTTGTTGACGGAGGAGTCAAAGCTAAAACCTCTGTGGTGATCGGAGGGTTACAGTTGGAAGATAATTTGATCGAGTTTGATTTGGCGCGTAATAAATTTGGGTTTAGTTCTACGTTATTGGGCCGTCGCACCAACTGTGCCAACTTCAATTTCACTTCCAAGGCCTAATAAAGGCCCAATAGGTATTTTCTTGTAATATGTTTGATATGATTAATAAAGGCCCAATGGACCATTTTTTGTCGAATTTTATCACTTGATTTGAACCAAAAACTTGGCTTCAATTAGTGTATCTAAGGTGTTTCCTCTCCTTTATTCCCTCAGTTATTTGATCATCACGTTCGATTCATTAATCTATTTATCTTCTTTCTTTTATTACCAAACAATTTTTCGCTATTTTCAATTCATAAAAATATATTTTAATTATTTTCTAGTACAAAAATTTATTAATCTGGTCTCTAAATAATACTAAACTTTATGCACATGCTTATACATCTCGGAAATAAATAAAAACAACTAGATGATACTAGTATTGAACTAATTAAAATAGTAGTTTAGTACATTTAGCAAAGTAAACAAAGACCGATCCCAAAAGCAGTAAACATATTTTATAAACCAGGCATGAGCATTGGGGGTATTGAGATTCGATGGGATCGAGTTTTTCGGGTTTGGGGTATTTCGGATTTATTTATATAAGATTTGTTCGGGTATTTTCGCGGGTTCGGATCGGATTCGGATATTAAATTTCGGGTTCACGTCAGATTCATATATTAAATTTCAGTACGGATTCGGGTCATCCGAATTTTTTAACTAACTTTTAATCAAAATATTTTTAAAAACAGTTTTAAAAATCATAACTTATTAAAATATTTAATATTTTAGTTTTATTTTGTTATATTGATTATAAATTAATTAGTTTATTTAGATTTGTAATTATATTTTTAAATATTTGTGTAACTATAAGTATATATATAAATATTTGTGTAAATATATTACATATTTCGGGTATTCCAATACCTGTTCGGGTTTTGGGTTTTACCCAATCAGGTTCAAGTACCCGTACTTTTATAATGTAAAATCCGTTCGGATATTTTATAGAATTTGGTTTGGTTCAGGTTCGAATATTTTAGATCGGATTCGAGTTCGGGTTTCATATATTATGCGCTGGCCTATTATAAACTATGACGTAAACTTGAAAGTCAAAAACGAGTCACACAATGATCCATAACCGACAAAAACATCTCATAAAATCTGTCTATAAATGGACACAAACTCCTTCATCATCTCCAGCATCTTCCATTCATTATCTCTAACAATGGCGTCTTCTCAAATCATACTCTCAGTCCTTCTCTTCATCTTCTCAATCTCATCATCAGCTCAACCATCTTACCGACCTAAAGCTCTCATTCTCCCAGTTACAAAAGACAAATCTACTCTCCAATACACAACCATCATCAACCAACGTACACCACTCGTCTCTGCCTCCGTCGTCTTTGACCTTGGTGGTCAAGCTCTCTGGCTCGAATGTGACAAAAACTATGTCTCCTCTACTTACAAAGCTCCTCTCTGCAACTCCGCCCTGTGCTTACGCGCCGGATCCATTAGTTGTGGATATTGCTTGTCTACTCCAAGACCTGGTTGTCACAACAACACTTGTACTGCATTTCCAGATAATACAGTCACTAGAACCGCTATTTACAGTGAACTTATAACAGACGTTGTTTCAATGCAATCAACTGATGGTCGTGTTGTTAAAATCAACGACTTGATTTTCGTTTGTGGCACAACGTTTCTTCTTAAGGGACTCGCTAGTGGAACAGTTGGTATGGCCGGAATTGGACGTGATAACATCGGATTACCGTCGCAATTCGCCGCTGCGTTTAGCTTTAATCGGAAATTCGCTGTGTGTTTATCTAAAGGAAGAGGAGTCGCCTTCTTCGGCAACGGACCTTACGTTTTCCTCCATGGAATTCCGATCTCAGATCTCGAAACGACTCCGCTTCTCATCAATCCAGTGAGTACTGCTACTGCGTTTCTACATGGTTCGAAATCTTCAGAGTATTTCATCGGAGTAACGGCGATTAAAATCTCCGGAAAATCATTTCACATAAATCCAAAGCGATTGAAAATTAACGAAGTTACTGGAAAAGGAGGAACCAAAATCAGCACTATAGATCCTTACACGGTGATGGAGAGATCGATCTTCAAAGCTTTCACATCGGCTTTCATCAAAGCAGCAGCTGAAAGGAACATCACTCAAGTACCATCAATGGAACCGTTCGGTGCTTGTTTCAGCACGAAGAACGTCGACGTCACGCGATTAGGTTACGACGTACCAGAGATTCAGCTTGTGCTTCACAGCAACGACGTTATTTGGAAGATCTTTGGAGGTAATTCGATGGTGAGTGTCAGTGATGAAGTTATCTGTTTGGGTTTCGTTGACGGAGGAGTTAAAGCTAAAACCTCTGTGGTGATCGGAGGGTATCAGTTGGAGGATAATTTGATTGAATTTGATTTGGCGCGTAACAAATTAGGCTTTAGTTCTACACTATTGGGCCGTAGAATTAACTGTGCCAATTTCAATTTCACTTCCAAGGCTTAAATAAGGGCCCAATCGATAATTTCTTGTAATATGTTTGATGTGATTTATAAAGGCCGAAGGGC
Organism: Lepidium sativum; assembly: GCA_023374145.1. Lineage (NCBI taxonomy): Eukaryota > Viridiplantae > Streptophyta > Magnoliopsida > Brassicales > Brassicaceae > Lepidium > Lepidium sativum. The sequence goes on from JAKUCM010001746.1 coordinate 31,433, forward strand.
CATTTCTTGTCAAGTTGTATGATTTGGTTTGAATGATGTAATGATTAGCACGCTTTATTTCATAATAAACTTTTACCATTTATTTCTTAGTAATCTTTTATTGTAGTATTAATTTTCTTATGAATTTTTTGAATTTATTTTAAATTTCGATTTGTTAGCCTAATTTTTTAAAAAATCTGCTGTTAGACGACATGTTCATAATTATCTAAATAACATGTGTATTAGTAAGTTGCATGTGGAAATCCACAAGAGAGCATACACACTTCCATATCCTAGGATCGAATCCCTCCGCTTACATTTGCAAGAATTTAGTTAATGAGTCGGTCATTTGTGATCCAATGTTGACAAAAAATAAGATAACATGTGTATTACTGAATAAATATAAATAAATAGAACTAGAATAAACTTTTTTTAAAAATTTCGTAAATATTAAATATAATTTACAAAAAAAACTTTTAAAAATATGGCCTTTTGCCATATTGTGAAAAAAATAAGGTATAGAAGAAGCTTTGAAAGACCTAAACATCCCCATGGCTACATTACGTAGGAATTTGGCTACTGGGCCGGTCAGTTGTGGCCTAATTAATATGCCGTTGATAAAAAAAAAAAAAAAAACCTAAACCAAAAAAAGACCGGTTAACTAGTAAACCATGTCTTGCACACCAGTTTCAGCGATCTTCTCCAAATCTTCTTGTGTTAACAGAGTTTTCTTGCCCATCGTACCGGACTTATCGTACGGTTGAGCCATTTTCCGAAGAAACTGCAGACAACCCAAATTTCTTATTGTTTCTATATGCAGAATATAGAGTTTATACAAAGCTCCGAGTTTTAGGTTTACCTCTCGAGCAATGTGGATAGCCATGTCGGTGCTTAGATTCAAGTGTGCATCACGCAGATGCGATAGTATCCAACCGGGTAGTTTGGACCGCTTATCATGTCGGCTATATCTGCAAGTTTAAACACATCAATGGCATAACCTCAGATAAGTTTAGACTTTTAAGTGTTAACACATCAGTGACAGATATTTGCACATATGCTTAATGCATTAAGTGTTCAGATTTGCTTCTTTGTTGAAGTAAATCACATGTAGTATATAGCAACAATCGTGGGAGAGACTTTTAAGGCACATAAAGATACCTTTTGTCTGCAAATATCATCATCCCATAATCAGCCTTTGACCGGATTACTCTCCCCACACATTGTGCTGCTTGCCTCTGTTTTTGTAGGCAAATAAAGACAGGTAAAACTATGTGCACCAGAATATAATAGGATTATAAGACTAGAATCATACCAATGCATCAAAAGTTAGGAAATCGCCTTCTTTTATTTGAAATGTATCACGCAGATACTCCAATCTTGCAAGTAATATCCTACAAAAAATTTCCATCTCTTTCTTACCATCTCCCACTCATTACAAATGGTGAAGGTACGGTAGCAGCAAACTGGAAAATGAAAGTATAAACATTCCTTTTTTTGGTTGTACAACTTACTTGCTTAATGTATACTGGAACGGTACTCCAAACATTACAACCAGTCTTCCATAGTGTCGATCAAAATCGATACCTTCAGCAACTTTTCCCCTGCCATTTAAATACAAATTATCCAGCGTTTTGAAAATTTCCAGCGATATCCAGTATTCTATACATAACCCCAGAATCAAAGAAGCAGAACCAGATAATTCCTCGTCATGAATTTTCTAACCATATCATTAAAAAAAAAGGAAAAAATTTACCTGGCTACAGAGAAGAAAACTGCACCTCTTCCACAATCGCAAGCCATGCGATAGTTGTCCAGTGCCAATGTTGTTTCTACAACATCTTGAGTTTCAATGAAGACAAGTTTCTGCTGCATTATTTCCTACAAACACTAAAAGCATTGGTCATCTTAGGAAACACGTAACATATCCTGTAGTAGCAACTACAAAACATTTGATATCATGAAAAGATGTCCACTTCATACAAAACTTTCAAAGTAACGTGAATTAGTAAAAGCGAAGAAGTGGGAGAATCTTACCTTCAGAATTCCAGTTTCATTCCATGTAGCAATTATGCCATCCATGTATGAGTAACTAACAAAGAAGCATACAACTCCATCAGGAACAATAGATACCATCTCTACCAAAAGCTTGCCATAATTCCTCACAACACCAGGATCACTTCTCATGTCAAATTTCGTGCTAACAGGAAGCTGATCACTGAAAAAGAAGACGATCAATAACGTATATAAATATAAGAATCAAAAATAAGGTACGTGTTCAGGACTGTTTTCTAAATTGCATACCTTCCACGAGTAAGAACCATAGGGCAGATGCAGTCTCGTGTCATTGACATCTTAAAGCTTCGACTAACAACAGGATTGAAACTAAGAAGACGAGGATAAAGATCAATTGGGCTCAGGGTGCCGGACGTAATTACAACGGATTGGAAACGATCAAACACCGGTTTTATAGCCAGGGACGCATCATGACAGCTCAACTAAGATAACATAAGGAGATATGTTTCAGATACACTCCTCAATAGATCATACATTGCAGAATTTTATATGCCGTCATAATATCTGAGAAACCACAGCGAAAGTACTCAAAAGATGCAGACTATAACATATTTACCTGCAATATAGGATCTGGAATATGAGGCATTCTCTCGTCATAAGGCTCGATAATGATAGAGAATCCCCGTGCATATGTCCCAACAAGAGTTGCAAAGTCGCACACTGTTTGGATAGGTAAGAACTCATCTGTATCTGTAATTTCAAGGGTCATCATGAGCGAGTGGAGCCGGTCATAGCAGAACTTCAATGTTTTCTGCTCAATTCCAGCCTGAGAATTAAGAGAGGATACAAAGGTAACAGGGCTTTCTTTCTCCACGTTTTCGGTATCCAGCCGACCTCCCAAGTACTGAAGTAATCGTCGTAAAACATGCACAAAATGCTCAGCTCGTCTAATATTTCCTGGGACAGCCTCCTTTAATATATCATGGGGCAATGCAGGGTTTGCAAGCCATTGATCAGCTCCTGCAGGATAACATACTTGCCACATCAGGTTCACAGAATAAGAATATGTGCCCAAAGCATTTAAAATCAAACAATCACTTTGATAACAATATACTTACCAGATAAGTCCCCTCTTAGAGCCAAGCCCTCAACCAGCCGATTGTATTCAGCTCGCAATCTTCCTGCATCTGTAGTCTTGAACCTTCCTACCAGTTCGACAATTTTAATAGTGTGATAAGAACTTAAAATAAACATCAGCAAATAACCAGGTGGCTTCCTGTATCGAATTAAGATAACTATGCACCATAGGAATAGCTAACAAGACAGCTTTTTGAAATAAAAATATTTCCGCTTGAGAAAAAGTAGTCTCATCAAAGTAGATCCTTTTCTTAATAACTTAAACTTCAAAATGAAATAAATAAAGAGACAATGCAATTGGCAACTAGAGTGAGCAGACACCCAGATGGCATTCAAGCACAATTAGGAATATTCAATTTTTTTTTTTTAACAATTTGCCAATGTTCAATTGGAATCAAGAGTGACATGTTCAATAGAAATTAAGAGTATCAGCTATGTAGGAGAAAACTACCGTACCTATCAATCTCTTGCCTTATCTTATTAAGATTTCGATTAGCTCCTTCAAGTGTAACTCTCCTCACACTGACGCTGAGTGCCTCAATACACACATTATCGATATTATGGGCCTCATCAAACACTACAACTGACTCCTTTTGTAACTCCTTTGATATAATTCCAGCAACCTTAGGATCCAGTAAGTACTGGTAACTATAAACAATAACGTTGGAGAACTGAACCATATGCCTCGCGAGAAAGTAAGGGCACCATCCTCGATTCTTACCAAACGCCCTTAAATCCTAGAAGGCCAACATACAATTACTATTCTTATCTTAATACTACACTTAATTAAGAAAAAATTGTGAAAAACCTGAACTTACCTCTAAAGTATAAACACCAGGAGGCAATAATGCATTCTCAGCAGCCTTTTCATAGTTCTCAAAGTAATCACAGAGTTCTACATTTGGATTCTCCGCTGACAAAGCCCTAACCCAACTAGCCGTCCGTTTCCTACATGCGGCATCGACAGAATCACGATTCTCCGCCGCTAAAACCTTAGAATTAACGCAAAGATTCTTCCGGGAAGAAAGACCAATCGCAAGGATCTTAGCCTGGGCTCCGAGATGGCGTACTTGGTAGTCATGAAGTACCTTAAGCTCAGCAAGCGTTTTCTCCATCTCGTGAACAGTACGAGTGCAGTAGACAAGCTTGATCGGAGACTCAGGGTGAGAGAGTCGATAACTAGTGATTAGGGAAAGAAGAGCAATGGTTTTGCCAGTTCCTGTAGGCATCTCGAGAAGACAATGTCCCTTGGCATCTAGAGCTCGCTTCAATTCAACCATGTATTCATATTGTTCTGGATATATATTGTCATAAGGGAAGTAGACAGTCACGTCTTCGATCTTGAAGATCATCTTCCTCCTCCCCGTGAGAAACCTAGAAATCGGAATTTGGTACCAGAATTAAGAACTTGAAAAAACCTAAAACTCAAATTCAGTTCATCAAACAAGCGATTTGAGTTGGAGAATTCATAAGCCCAAACATTGAGAGGAAGGAAAACAAGTGAAATCAGTGATGCAGATAACGAGAGAGAATTTACCGGCGAGAATAGAAGCTTCTCTGTTGTCAACGACTGTAGATAGAAATCGGAAACAGCTTGAAGGTATTAGAAGAACGAAAACTTGCGTCTGTGTTCGCCGAAATAAACAGAACGGTGAAGGAAAGGAAGTATATGAAGAAAGAGTACTCTTATAATTTTGAGTTTTTTCCTCTTTTTCCATTTCGACCCCACATTATTTGTTTAAATACGTTTTAACCCCCTAACTTTATATCTTGAATCATTGACCCAAAATTCAAATTTCTTACAAATGACCTTAATTTACAACGATGTTAGTAAGGAGTCAGGCAAGTTTATAGTAAGGTGTTAATAAACCCATCAAAGATACAATGTAATCTCAAGAATGATTTTGATACAAAATTGCTGGTTTTATCTCAAATGTGCAAGAGAGATTAGTTACAATAGAGAGACACAAAATTCCTCAAGTCTTACTCTTCAACTGGTTGATGGAAAGCTAAGCCCTTTATGACATGTCGACACTGAAACCTGCAATGACACAGAGAGGAATATTAAAGATCCGGCTAAGGACTTATTTAGTGCTAAACTGGAGAAAGGTGAAAGAGAATTACCACATTAGATCATTTGTGCTAGAGTTGAGAGGAGAATTTGTTGCATCCTTTTGAGCCCTGCACTTGAATCTCAGTTTTGAAGGCACAAACTGCAATTACAAAGGAGATTGTTTTGCAGGTGATCACATCGGAATCTTGTACTTGGGGGTGTGAATGGAATTAGTAGAAGTCTTTACCTTTCTGTTGTATCTGAAGTCACGTTTAGGAATGAAATGTTGAGGCAGATTCAAAGAAGGTGGAGCATGAACCAATATGAAGAGCCTCATAGGACCTGGAATTCGAAAGAAGAGAAACAAATCGATTACAGTTTACATTATTATTTAGCTGACATATTAGGCAATGGCATAAATATATTGAAGAAGTTTGAGAGTTATGCAGAAATTACCTGGGTAGGAAGTTGATCCAGCACCTGCCGAGATCAATGCTCGGATAGTCTATAAAGCCAAAAAGAATGAAGAAATCAACCTTTAACATTTAATTCTTGAATCAAATTAAATGAAATAGGAACAAATACCTTTTTTGAAAGTGCTTCTGCAGCTTTGGATTTAGTAAAGTCACCTTCGTAGGTAAGAACATAATCACTGTGTGTGAATAACAACTCATAAGCTTTTTGAGGCCGTAAGGGACTACCACCAAGAATCAACACAACTTTCTGAATGCCAGGAGCTTCACGGATCATTAACTGTAACGCACTTCGAAGACTAGAGATGGTGTTCATCATTTTCTCCAGTTTTTTAATTTCATGCTTCACCTCTCTTTTTCTACTCACGAGTTTTCTTCTGACCATTGGTTTAACTTCAGGTTGCGTTAGATTCTCCTCCTACAACCTAAGATTCTTAGAGTGTGACAAAGCCGTAACCTTACAGTGAAAATTGTGTCTGCAGAACTAACATACCAAATCCGTAAGTTCGATTTGCAATCCATCAAAGTCAAGACTCAGGTCTTGTAATACCCTGCACAGATGTAAACAACAGGCAAATTGGTAAATCAGCTTTGTGTGGCCAATCCAAAAGCTGCAAATTTAAGTCTTGAGTTTTGTTTTCAGTAAACGCTAATGCACAAAAGAAGGCTCATAGTGGATAAAAAATACTTACTTGATTCTAAAATTCTACTGGAAGTAGATTGCACAATTCATCAATCTAAGCATTACTAAGACCTTAAAGTGGTAATTCCAAATATAGCAAGATCCGAATTAAGCATAAGACAATTTCTTTAAAGTTTTGCCATTTCCCGCAGAATTGAACATAATTCACCTAGACACCTACCTTTACTTGATGTCTAAACTTACACTAAATTCATAAAATTTGTAACCAAAAAACTTCGATTCTTCTAAGAAAACCTATTAATCGCGGGAAATCGAACACAAGTAGACAGAGTAATCCGCGAATTAACCTAGACAAAGAAGAACAAACAAAAAGATACACCGCACCACCAGATCAAACATCAATTAAAATCAAAGCAACGAGAAACAAGAGGAGGAAGATACACACGAAGGGATCTGCTGGTGCATATAGAGGACGAAACCGACTAAGTCATTGATGATATGGAAGACGCCGGAGCCGCCGAGTGAAGAAGCGGTGGTCGTGATGTCCACGTCGTACTTATCTTCCGTTGTTCCTTCTCCTTCCGCCATTTCCATCGTGAATCGAAAGCTCTAAGAAGATGAAAACTTGCAATGTTTTTGTTGGTGGAGAAATTTGAAAAAGCCAGTAGGCGGGGAGAGAAGTAGAAGAAGAAGAAGAAGAACAGATCGCTCGAGAATTTCAAAACGGTTAAATTTGTGGAAGAAAATCGATAAATCACCGAAAAATAGCCGGGTTCAATTCGGTTTATTCCAACCAATTCAAACCGAATGTAATATAGTAATATTTTAGATAATCTTAAATGTCGCATTGGATATACTTTTGAAAAATTTGACAAATTTTAATTTTACCTGTATAATTTGAATACCCGAATAAGTTGATTATATATATAGTTATAAGTAATTTTATATATTTATTTATTAAATATTATAATAATATAATTAGTTTTAAATTTATTGGAGCAATTAACATTTTTACTTTTTACTTTTTTTGGTCAACGGCAAATTATATTGAGTCACAGCTGGCCGGCCCAATAGTCAAATTCCTACATAATGTATGCGAGGAGACTCGATCCCATATTATGCAAATAAGCTGTCTTATATAGATTTACTGTCTGCCACTAGACTTAGACTAAGAGCCATTTGCATTTTTACTTCTTACTTATATGCAATTTTACTATTGACTAATATAATTAAACTTTACTGATTAAAAATTTAATTTTTAATCAATATAATTTGTTTGAATTTTAATCAAAAAACCTGAAACCAACTAAAATTTGATTCGTTTCGATATAGATTTAAGTTTAATTTGGTAACTAAATTATTTTATCGAATAATCTGAACCAAACCCGAAGCTTCGTCTTTCTTTTTCTTCAAATCCCATATCCGAATTGGACAGAGCTACCGACAAATAAAAAAGAGTTAATATAACAAATCAAACCCTAGAGAGAATCAGAATAACAAATTAACCCCTACACCTTTACTATTTTCGATTTGGGCCTATGAGCGGAGGCGAGTTTTGGGCCTAACAGATAAGACTTTTGCTTTCAATTTATTTGTTAATCTCAGTAGGGCCCATTTTCGGCCCAATTAATTGGTTCTATCATCAAGCTTTGCATTTCAAGCTAATAATTAAAAAACCATATTATTTAATGATCCTACTGTGTAAAATATTTTATAGTAAGTTAACTAAATGATTCTACTGTCTCACTCCCATCCACTTGAATTTAATCATATACTAAAAAGAAGTTTAGGATTTCAATCGAATAAGTTCCATTCAATTGCAAATGGTTCTTATTCTAGTGGTCGGTGGTAAGTCCACTTAACTCATTTGCACAATCATAGATCGAGTCCCCCTACCTACATTATGTACAATTTAGCTATTGGACCGGCCAGTTGTGCCCCAATTAATCTACCGTTGACAAAAAAAAGTTCCACTGCAATTTGGAAACATAACTAAAACTATTAAAATATCTTGTTGTATTGGGTGAATAATGTCATCATATATTAGTTCAACCATTTTTGTAATTCATAGTCAAAAGTTATAATGAATCCACTTTTTATATTGGTTTCTAATAATTAGATAAGAAAAATCTTGTATAACCATCAGACACGAGAAAAAATATGTTGTTATATGATCCTTGATAGAAAAAAAATATAATTATATCGTAACTTTTTTATATTTTTATGAATATTTGATAAATTTTAGTTAATTGTTTTCGTAGTTTGGATTTAGCAAAAAAATTTCCAAAAAATAATATAATGTTTTTTTTTGTCAACGGCAAATTATATTGGGCCACAACTGGCCGACCTAATAGCCAAATTCCTACATAATGTAGGCATGGGGACTCGATCTTGGATTATACAAATATGATGCTTTAAATGAATTTACCGTCTGCCACTAGGCTAGATGTCATTTGCATAAATACACAACAAAAAAAGATAAATGAATTTTGATGAATGATTGAAAGGTAACAAAAATGGGTGCCGCATGAAGATAGTGGTCAATAAAAAGCATCAAGTGGCACAGAATCCATGGAAATAGACAAAGTAATCGTACTACTCTTTAATGTGTATATATTACACACTTTTGGGATTTTGGATTAGACATTACATCATATGTTTGTCTAGTTCTCATTGGTTCATATTTTGTAAATTTAAATGTTGGTAAGCAAGTAATATATATATATATGCACTATGTACGGACACTAGTGACTAAATCTTTGCTGTATCATGTCGGAGAATATATACACACACGCCTTCAAATAGAGATTCCAACATATACATATATAAAGCATAAGTCTATGATTAATTGAAAGTTAATACTAATGAAAATGTTCAGGTTGATGTTTCACTTACCTAAACCAAAACAAGAAAACAAAATATTTGTGCTGGTAAAACAATATTCATGTAAACCAGGCGAAGATAATCTGGTAGTAGTAAGACCGAAATTCTAGGAGAAGGTCTATCTAAACTATTTATTTTTTGTCCATAATTGGATTGACAAGATTTGATTCATAACTTAAAATTTTTTTTCTAAAACTTTTTAAAAAATTTCACTTGTAGTAAAATTTTGATAGTAAAACCACTTGATTATCTAAACCACCAGTCTAAACTATTTTGGAAGTCGAATTCACCGTACCCTGCACTACGCTACAACCAAATCTCAAAGATGATGCTCCTCAAGTTGTTAATATATTGTGGCATCTAAAGTCCTAACTTGAAGTCCCCTAGAAATTCCTATTATCATTTCTTGGCAAGTGAGTATTGTGTTTAAGCCTAATAATTTACATTGTACAACGATTTTTTATAGGTTAATAAATCTGAAATTAGTCGAATGATAAAAATTTGGATCATGAAAATTATGAAAAAAAGAAGCAAAGCAACATTCATGTACTACACGATTATGCCTACTGGTTATACAGTTAGTGTGTATACATTGTTAGATTGAATAAATCTCCTTGTCATTACTCTATTAACGATCTCAATATATACATGGAGTTGTTATAGTCGATCATATATAATGAGAAGATAACTATACAAATATTGAATAAGTAAGAGAATATCGAGTAGAATATGCTCTATCTAATATGCATAACTAACGATGAGACTAATATGCATAATTTACATTGTACACCGATTTTTTATAGGTTAATAAATCTGAAATTAATCGGATGATAAAAATTTGGATCAACAAAGGTATAAGAAAAAAAGCAAAACAACATTCATGTACTACACGATTATGCCTACCGGTTATATGGTTAGTGTGTATGCATAACTAACAATGAGACTACAAACTACGCAATATCGTGCATTGATTGATGAGGTCATGCAGTTTGGCAAAATATGATAACGCAAAAAGAAATTTAGGAGAAGAAAAGTAAGAGAGACCATTCACAATTCGTACAAGCAAAATCCAGAAAAAGAAGACTAAAGAAACAAAATATATTGGTGGGAATTAAAAAGAGATGATGCATGTGATTGTCATGTGGTCGTGTGGGAACAACCTCTAGTAATCTTCATGTGGCCGTTGTACGTACCACATATTACTTTTTGCACGTAAAATTCAATATTTATTGTAAAAAAAAACCATTTCTAACTCTCAACTAGTGCCGATGACAGGTGGCCAGTGGTGTAGTCACTTTACAAATCTTTATGGCACCAGAGATTGAATCCTCTACCTGCAATTGTAGGAATGAGATTTAAAAAATTAATAGACTAGTTGACAAAAAAAACTTTCGACTAGTTGTTTCAAATGATTTATCAAAAAAATTATGTAATTTTAGATAAAAACAAAAAGCTTTCACAACTAAAATATATGTTTTAATGCCGAGGTTAAAAATTAGATAATTTATAAAAAAATTAGAGATAAGTATGGAAAATAGACTCGATGAACATAAATGAGATGGTGCTTTTGTGATATATTTTATAAGTGTTGAAAACGATGAATCTAGATTAATTACTAGCATTCAGTCTTTACTTACAAGATTTAGCAAGCTTTAAAAAAAGTTTCAATAACTTCGAATTTATCCTTATTTTTTGTTCTTAAATTTCAAAGTTGATCTTCTTGTCATTTTTATCCGAAATATTAGAAAAAAAATTCAGGACCTATTATATATAAGTTTTCTTTATTTATATAGATTTTTTTTTGTTCATGTCACTTAACCATAAAATCTTTGTCACAAATATATACAGTTATGATGAGGACAGGTGGCCCAGTGGTGTAGTCACTTTACAAGTCTCATGGCACCAGAGATCGAACCCCCTACCTGCAGTTGTATGAGTGAGATTTAAAAGTTAGTAGGGTAGTTGACAAAAAAAAAAATATAGTTATAGATTAGTAAATTATAGAGTAGTTGGAGATGTTATCTATTTTGGTTTGTTTGACAACACTAATAAATATCTTCCTATGTCTTTATTTCAAACTACCAATCATATTTTGTCTACATTTTATAACCAATCGTAAATCTGCGCAATAGAACAACATGAGTGCAAACCTCATAAAATTATGTTTCGCAATATCATCCTAAGAACCTGCCTCCTTCCTGAACAATGTAATCTTTTTAAAACAATTAAATTGACAAAACGCAATTTATAACTCATGTTGACTCCTTAAATGTTGAAACAATATTATGTAGATGATATGATATCAAATTTTGGTGGAAAAGATAATAGAAGTGGACTTAAGAGCATTTGCAATGGGAGACTCTTGTACGAGTCTCAAATATAAAAAATAACAGTAAAATAATAAATCATATCTTTTATTGTAAGAGTCTCTAAATCCTAGGAACTCCCACTCATAGTTTCTCAAATGAGAGATTCTCTTATTTTTTTGAGACTTTTTTAATAAAATATTATTATTTAATATTTTATTATTATTCTTTTTATGAGAGATTCTTGTGAAAGACTTCCATTGTGGATGGTCTAACCACTTAATCAAAGTTACTTCTCTCTCAATAATATTTTTTAGATTTTTGTCAACTTTACTCGGTCACTGAAAAACAATATAAAATAATTCAAATGAAAATAGTTAGATTCGGTGGAAAACTTTCTAATATTATACAGAATCGAAGAGAAAAAAAAACTCTAAAACCTTGAAAAGTCTTATGGGTAGGATTAAAATGTTGGTTAGTCTTATGGAATGTCTATTATCTTCATAACTCATGAATAGTCTTATACTACTGAAACTTTTCTGATCTTAAAAGATATTAGACATGTTATCACTGACAATAATACCTTAAACTCAGTATCAAGGGATGATAAATTTGTAATGAAAATAACAATGATGAAATAAAAATCGTTGATAATAATAATAATCTCCATTACACATTACAGTAAATAGAAATTAGAAAACAGTCCAAATCTCCTTAAGAAATCATACTAAAAATAAGAAAAATACAAGAAAACACATTAAAATAAAATTATTTTAGATAAATAATAGAATCGAATTAAGTAGCGACCCAAAACTGCTGTTGCTTCCAAGTAAGCATTGGTTTAGGCTCACGACCATTCTCTTTGCATCTGCTACTTAATCTCCCAAACTTTTTATTTCCAATTTTACCCTCAGAATTCTCATTATTTTCCTCATCCATACCCTCCTCTGTTTCTTCTTCTTCTTCTTCTTCTTCTTCTTCTTCTTCTATATTCTCTTCTTCTTCTTCCTCTTCCCTAAGTTGAGAACTTTCCGATGATAAACAAAGACGAAGCCTCCCTTCACTACGTTCTGCTACAAAGCAACGAGGTGCAGAAGAAACCCTAATTGATTGAACTATAAGACGACCATCTTCTCCTAACCATCTCACCATACGATTACATTTTGAGTCTTCAAAGAACTTAATCGGTGGTGGGAAACTGTTGTTGTAACTCATTGTTGATTTCTTGGACCGCAAGTTAGTAATGTCTTCATCTTCTGGATGTTTCAGAGGAACCCTATTGGTTGCTTCAAACGCAAGTAATGACCATTCATCACCACTTTCACTGCCTGTTTCAGTTCCTAGACTCTCAGTGCACATCTCTAAGCTTTTTTTCATTCAACTTAGAAACAGAGCGTTTCTCAATTGGATGAACATAAGCTGTATCATCATCTTTGTTTCGGACAATGGTGGTGATATCAGACAGAGACTGAAGGAAACTTAGTCCTGCCATGTTTTTTGGATCTTTGGTTGTGATCTGATCTTGTATTTGACAAACAACAATGGACATTTTTGGTTTTTACAGAGTGAAAACAAAGGAGAGAGATAGATTGATTGGTTTGGTTAAAGAGGTAATGAAATGAAGTTATACGTGAGTGAATGAATGTGAAGGGGAAGAGGGAGAGTTGGAGAAGTATTTATAGTGGTGACTCCACTTGGCATTGGATTCTTTTAAGCTTTTATTATTTTTATTCTACAAACTTTATTGCATATGAACATTTATACTTTATTTTTCTACTAAGTAATGTATTTACCAATATTGAGCAATTAATTGGCAACTTACCATTCAATTTGATCAACACTTGTTATATAATTCCACTTTGAAATTCTTTACTAGTAGCAAATAACATCTAGCTTAGTTGTTGGCGGTAAGTCCACTTAAGGCAGCGCATTTGCATAATCCGGAATCGAGTCCTTCTACCTATATTATGTAGAAATTTGGCTATTACACCGGCCAATTGTGGCTTAATATGATCTGCCCTTGACAAAAAAATAAAATTCTTTACTACTATGCCAATAACTAATTATTCTTTACTACTACTACTACAAAAAGAATTAGATCGACAAGATTTAAACTATAGTTAAACCACTTTAAACAAAAATATCTGCTTTGTAATTTAAATAATGAGAAATTAGATCAATCAAAAAATCATTAATAAATCTTCAATCTGGCGAAATCTTTAGGCATAAAATGAATATTGGTCGGTCTTAGTCACCATCTTCCACACTTCACTACATCTTCTACACTTCACCATTATCTAACTAATCCTTACTTTTTGTATAATCATTATGTGAACTGTCTACGGATATTATCGTATATCCATATGTTTTTAGTATTTATTATCATGCAAAGTGCAAACCAATAAGATTGGTACTCAGAAAGATGAAGAAACGAGCTTTTTTGTGTTGTGTCAATAAAAAAATTAGCTTAAAGAGAAGACAAAAGAATGATACTTAAATATCATCTTTAAGACATATTATACATTTTTAATAGCCCTTAAAACGCATATTCGATCCTATCAAGCATAGCTCACTATGGAGAAATTTGTTTTTTCTTGAAACATTCATGAATTTACTAGATTAAAGGTTCAAATAGTAGATTAAAAAGGGATCTAAAGCTTGCGTTAATTTCCCGATGATGAATGTACATTTGAACCGTAAAATTTAGTGAAAGTAAATCTATTGAAGAGGCTTTACCTAACCTATAGTCACTTGAGAAAGTTTTTATTTATTTATTTTGGTATCTTGCTCAACTTGTGGCCGTAATTTTGGAACTTTTGAAATCAATGATGTCTACGAAAAATAAATCGGATCTCTTGCAATTTTTTTTTGATAACGCCATATATTATAAGCAAAATACGATAGGATACATCACTGATTATAAATAAATTTTCTGACCCGACGAGTTAAAGAATCCGCTTTATGATTAATCGACCTCAGAATAATATTAACAAAGAAAAAACAAAGAAAAAAGAGCATAACCACACAAACTTCTCTTGATATGGCAATCTATTGCAATTTTGTAAGTTAGTATTTTTTATAGAAATCAGGTAACTGATTCTTTCCACTATTAAACCCGTATTTTTTTTTTTTTGTCAATTTTGGGCCACAAATGGTTGGTGCATTAGCCAAGTTCTTGCAAATGCAAGCGGGGGGATTCGATCCCATGATATGCAAGTGCGCATGCCTCTTGTGGACTTACCACATGCCACTAAGATAAATGCCACTTTCCTATTAAACCCGTATTTAAAAGCATCCAGTTAAAAATTATTTTAATAATTTTTATTAAACCAATTACGATTAGACAAAACCGAATACTGGATATCCAGCTATATCCGGTTACCGCTCGTGAAAATGTCCGTTAAATTATAACATAAAAATGACCGAAAAGCCCTTAGTGATGAAAGTTCCCAAAATTAATAATTGAAGGGAAAGAAATCACCCAAACAAGAGTTCCAAGACCACATAAACTTACCTGGGACCTAAGTTACACTACTGATTTGCAACTGTAATGCAAACTGATACCAACCATAAATATTTGGAAGTAATATATATGCATATAATTTTCCCTTTTTCTAATATAAATAACAACTCGATTATAAGGTCAAGTGGTTGAATGTTTACTTTTATTGGAGTCAACCTCGGGTGGGAAAGTAGTTGTGGTAAGTGGCTGAGCGCCAGCTTTGCTGCCTTCTCCACCAGAATTCGACTCCAGAGAATCGTGATTGTTTCATGTGATATTGTTAGGGATTACGGGATTTTTCACTAGTGTTGAACAACAACAAAAACAAGCCAATTATAAGGTCCATATCTATAATATTTGCAGGGTATTTGATTCTGTTACGAAATTGATTAGACCAAGAGCAGAACCAAACTAAAGCAGTAACATACTTACTTGGCCGATAAGCTCGAAATCACTTTCATGTCCAAATCTGTAAGATTGTGCTCCTGATATTGCAGCATTATATGATCATTATTTGACAGTTTCCTAATATTTCTTGGTGCATTGAAACCAAATTCAAAGAATAAAGAAGTACAACATGTGTAATTCGAGCTTACTCTTAATGATTAATCTAAACCTCAAATGTAATGAATATGTTAAAAGTATGTATGTCCTGTAACAGAAAACTTACTGGAAAATGTGTTTTCAGAGCACGAATCAATGCTTAGGTCACAAGGTGAATCATCTATAGTATATAGGTTCTCAAAGAAGTAATAAATGTAGGGTCAGTTGAAGAACACAGACAATAAGCATGTCTCATACTAACAGAGATGATAAGAAGTGATGTCTAATACAATTATTCAATTAATGGAACAGTACTTTAAAAAGCTATGGGTAGCAAAAGAAGTTTCCATTTCAAGTGAAGAAAACTTTTCAAAACTTCATGTGTTGTGAAAAAACAAAATGTTTTTGGTAATCAAATGTCGACAAAGGTAAGTTAAAATGCGTGTAGTAACTTAGTGGTAATTAAAAGCTATAAGTCTAGAATCTGTACCTTATTATGAGCCCTGACCATTCGAAGTTTGCATTCACCAATCGCTGTTTTTCTTGTTTCTTCACTTTTAATTTTAGTTTTGTGTAAACCAATCAGAAGAACAGAAACTTAGAAATAAGAACCAAAAAAAGTGAGCTTTCTCTGCATCATCATTCCACTTCTGGTCCCCAAATGAAAAGGACAATCCAAAGCTAGATCCCTACAAATCTTCTCTTTATTTACGAAATTTCTACAAAACCTTATTTTATATGGTTAGTCTATTTAACTTTATATATCTTTAGCAACAAAGTAAAGTGGAATCTATTTCACGTTTACACAAAACATGTCAACTAGGGATTTTTCACTTTCCCTAACTTTTGACCACACTTAATATTCTCTCTTGGCTGTTAATAAAATAAAAAGGTTTGGTTATCGAGCATACATGTCATTAATATAAAGCTATGACTTTGATTAGAAAATTAACAAGGAACCTATTATATAATGTTAAG
>JAKUCM010001747.1:0-27867 GCA_023374145.1 Lepidium sativum
ATGACATACCGTGAAACGGCTCACAAAAGAGATCATCCATGTCTTTTCCTCGGTCAACAAGCAAGACTCTATCTGTCAAAAGTGCATAAAGAAAAACTGATGCTAGAGAAAGTATCCTATTCCCTAACCCACTAAAAGAAATCCACACAACATACTTGCATTCACCCTGTCCATCAATATGCTCTTGATCAAGTTGCTTAAGAGCGTTCTTGTAAGATTCAGTACCTGGACCACATTTCTTATGAAGCATTTCGTAGTTTCTAAGCTTAGAGACGAGATAAGGAGAAGGCTTGTAAGGCGAACGTTTACGGTAAAGTACTGATTGGTACCTACTGCGGCAAGAATCTTCATCAAAACCAGAAGCAAGTAGTCCTCCAAGAAGCTTATCAGAATCATTTGAATCTACAGAACAAAACAAAATCAGAGCGGAATCAAAAACGGCAAAAAAGCAAATGTCATATTCCAAACTAAGCACAAACAGATGAGCAACGTCAGACCAAAAAGAGTACTCTTGGTACCGAAAAAGACTCAATTTTTAAGTCAGTTTCCCTGAGAATTCCAAGTAGCTTAAGAGTTTAGATCAGACTCAACTATGTCCGAATCACCGAATCACAGTAGCTTAAAACTCAAAACCAAACAAAGTCATTCATCTAAACCAGATTGAAATCAACGAGGAGCATTGAGCATATGAAGGCTAATGCTTAGAGTGAAAAACGAGATCTAAACCAGTAAAGCTCAAAACTTTGAATTCGAAAAAGACATACCGACTTTAGTGGTAACATTGGGGGAAACTCCGCCCTCGAGAACTCTTGCTTCAGCGAAACCCATAATCCGATTTGGGTCAGATGGGTGTTGGTGGAAGATCATTGAGAATGCTACTAATACAGAGAAGAGTATCAAGCAAGTGGTGAAGGTTCTTGTGAGCTTCATAGAACCGGAGCTAAGGAACCTCACCGGGAGTAGTTCGGAGAAGTTGACGGACTTTGAACCGTCAGTGGAGGTTCTGATCGGAGACGGTCTTCTCCTATACGGACTCTGATCCATTGATTGGTTTTGAGGAAGAGACAGACAGTCACCGACTTCACTAATTTATTCAGACATGGCTCCACGACATTATAGTTTGGTTCGAAAATAGTATTGTTTCAGTTGAGTGTCTTCACTTTTACATTATTAATTCTTACACCATACTTCGTAATGTTAAATTTTGACCCAAATGAAACATTTTTCTCCCCCGGTTACATACCAAAAAAACTACTTGAAATCTAGAATATTTCAAAGTTACTCATTAGCAAAATTATTTTATATATAAGGTTAATAATCATTTTTAATATTTATCTATTAAAAAATCAAATATATTTTAACATATAAAAATATAAGTAAAAAGATGTATTTATTTATAAAACTGCAAATAAATTATAAGTTAAAATATGTAAATAATGATTTAACTTATAATTTTTATATATTGTTTTTCTAAACCATTTTTTATTAACTATTTTATTAATTATTCAAATACTTATAATCACACGTAAGAATTTACAAAATTATGATCACGAGATGTTTATCTTACATATTGGACAATAATTAAAAAATAGAAATACATATAAAACCAAAAAATATAATTCAAAAATACATGTCCATTGCACAAATTCTTATCTAATTCTCATATATGTTTACATGGTAACCACTCAAATATAGTTTGGTTTTGAGTATTATCTAATAGCCATAATTATAGACAAAAATGATTCATCCCATATTTATTTCGGTTTAGGATATTATTTAGTATCCACTATTTTATGTCGATTTCAATTTAAGAATTTGGTTCCGAGTGTTTTGCCTAGCCATGCTTCTATGAAGATTAAAATTTGAAAACAGTAATTCCTGATATTATAAGTGACACATTATTAGTATCCTATTAAAGATTTTAAATCACGATAATTCTATTAGAGAATAATATCTCACGTCGGAATATAGAAGGGATCCACTTCAATATATATCAAATACGAGTCTCTGACTCATCGCCAACTAATTTTAAATTAAAACCCCATAATTTAATAATTTTACTCTATTTGGGACAACACGATTTTTATCTTATGATTTGGTACATAAAAATACTCATTGTTTTCTTACAATTTTATAAAATTTAATAGTTTTTATTTGCAGGGGACCTTTTGTTTAGTGAGATATGGTAAGTTCGTTAAAGACACATATTTGTACATCCTGAGATCGAGGCTCACGGTATAAAATTTTACATTATGTAGAAACTTAACTATTAGTCTGGCCAGTTATACCTCAATGTTAATAAAAAAAAGGATTTTATTTTTTAATAAGATTTTTTTGTCAACATTGGGCCACAAATGGTCGGCCATTAGCCAAGTTCTTGCAAATACAAGCAGGGGGACTCGATCTTAGGATGTGCAAATACGCATGCCTCTCGAATAATTTTTTGATAAGATTAGAGAATTCAAAATTATCTCGAATAAAATATTGCTCATATGTTCATAAACTAAAAAAAATCCTTATAAGGTTGGTATAACGGTAAAAATTCTTTTTAGATTTAAGAAACTAATAAATTTTAGTATTTAAAGAGATATGTCTTCAAACTGAATTCAACAACTTCATAAGATTTTCAATATGATTTGCTATCTAGAAAGATTGTAACATGTCTTGAGTTCTAAAATTGGCAAGTTGTAACACTGCTCGTGAACACCTATGTAAACAATCGACCTCGTTTGGATTACATATTTGTATCTCATGTCCTTATTACTTAAGTATAGATATGTTTCACTCGGTCCAATTACAATTCATTCCAAAGTTCTCAAAGGTAACTCCAAACACCAGAATAATACCAAAACGCAATGCATGGACCAACTAAAACACTTATACTTATATCCTAAATTCTATTAAAATGCACCTGAAAAATGCTAAATTATGCTAAAGATTTGGAATAACCTAAGCTAAATGAATACAAAACTGATGCATGCAATTAACCAAAATAAATAAATATATATATTGATGAAGGAATCTGAGTTGGAATATGAGTTTGCAATATAATGAGTGCATTTTTCTGTATGTGGAACTTACAATTTGTATTTCCCATAGGAAACAAAAGCTGTAAGTTTTTTCTTTTTTCATATCAAGAATTATTGATGATAATTATATATATATATATATATATATATATAAGCAAAGTGAGTCATGATATACACATAAGATTTTTAAAAACCTTCTCAAGATGATATGCATTATTTTTAATTTAAACCATCTAGAATTTTTTTAAGAATATCAATATACTTCATGCATAATTAACCAGTAATATTAGACTAATTTTAATCAAAATAAATATAACTAAAATAAAATATGTATCTAATAAATACATATTATATATAAAAATATACATATCACATTATTTTTAATCACATCAATTTCTCTTTCAAATAAAATATAACAAAATAAATATCAAATATATACAAAAAATATTTAAAATCAAAATTTTCACTTTACATCTAAATTTTGAAAACTACAAAACTAAACAATCATATATAAACCATACAAATTTGAAAAATGGTTTCAAAATTCAAAAGTTTATATTATAAAATTAAGTATAATTAGATACTAAATAAAAATACAATATATATAGTTTTGAACAAGTATATATCTGATTAGAATTCTTATTCGCGGATAATATAAATTTTGTATGGATTTGATGTACTTG
Source organism: Lepidium sativum (assembly GCA_023374145.1). Classification (NCBI taxonomy): domain Eukaryota; kingdom Viridiplantae; phylum Streptophyta; class Magnoliopsida; order Brassicales; family Brassicaceae; genus Lepidium; species Lepidium sativum. The sequence continues at coordinate 3,713 of JAKUCM010001747.1, forward strand.
TGTATTCACTTTTTGTATGGTCATGAATTTAGCAGAGTATGTTATGTTTAAATTTGCAGGTGAAGTTAAGAGTTTTTGTCTTTCCATTAATAATTGAATATAATTTGTGAAGCCCTTGAACACAAACATATTCACCCGTAGTCATACATTTTTTTTTACTAAAATAACAATTTCTCAAGTATAAATGTACAAGGTAACAAATAACTTATTTTGAAAAAAGATTGTAAATTCACTTTTTAGGAGGTATGATCTTTGGTCTAATTCATGTATCTATTTTTAATTTTTCAGTTACATTTACGAACATCAAGATGTTTGAATCTCTGACTAAGCAAGACTGATCGACCAAAGATACAATTGTTACTTGATTTGCGATAACTTTTTGAAAACTAATTTATGTAGTCACACAAATTTGGAGCTACTATGTAGGACTATAAAAAAATATACTATTTAGGTATAATAATTAAATTAAATATCAAGTATTTTTTTCGTAAAATAGCTCTTAGTTTTTTTTTTTTCAACGATAAAAAATACAGCAAAAAAACGACTAAATTACAACATAGACATTTCGACCTATCTTGGCCAGAGCATCTGCTTTGTAATTTAGCAGTCTGGGAATAACCGATAAAGAGCAAGAAGAAAACTGAAGACACAGTCTGCGAAACTCCTCCTGGTAGGGTAAAAACGCCGGCCATTCCTCTGGATGCTGAATTATGGAAAGGACTATCTCACAGTCCGTCGAGATCTCTACTTCTTGGATGTGTAACTCCGCAAGAGCTCCTAAGACCCATATAACTGCCTCAACCTCCGCATGAAGAGCCGACAAACATCTATGAAAAAAAAAATACTATTTAGATATAATAATTAAATTAAATATCAAGTATTTTTTCGTAAGTCCACTACATCCAGCTCATTTGTACAACCAGAGATCAAGTGCTCCCGCATACATTAGGTAGGAATTTAGCTATTAGGCCGGTCAGTTGTGCCCCAATATTATTTGCCGTTAGACAAAAAAAGAAGTATTTTTTCAATTGAGTGCCTTTACTTCTACGTTATTAGATTTTACACAACAAACTTCATAATACTATCTTTTCACCTCAAAAAAACATTTCTCTCTTCTTCTAAATTTTGGATTCTGATATTACAAAATACAAACGACACATACAATACATTTATTAATAATCCATTATGGGTTTTAATAGCTTCCGCTTTGACTTACAGCCTAACTCACTATCAAAATCAGACGACATTGTCTTCTACGAATTCGAAAGCTTTTTACTTCTGCATGTCAATGACTCTAACCACTGAATGATTTAGCAACTAGATGATAACTCGTAGAATTAACAACAAGAAGGAAATCTAATCGTACAAGCCCTGAGTGTGACATATCAACCTTAGATCTCGATGAACCAGCTTTAGCTAATCCAGTCTTCTTTGTCCACCTATACTCATGTGGGATGGATAGTTGAAGAATCCTTCTTTACGTTATTTAAAGACTAGAACTCGAAAAACTAGTTGTCTTTGTCGTCATCCTCGTCATAGTTAAACGGTAATGGAACTGTTTTGAAAGCTCGATATTTCCCCTACATTGTTCAAATGCTCGTTCTCTAACCTGTTTGAATGAACAAAAACCAACCGTAGAGAGTTATATTATGCGAATTTATGACGGTACACACGGTAAAGAACACTGTAGTAATGTGTTGTCACCTGAAGAAATTCCATATTCCACGGCGGATGATCTCTAGACTGGCAACAACAGCAACCATCGTCTGTTTGTGCATAAAGGAGAAGTTGAGACCCAGAACGGTCTCCACCCACGCGAATCTGAGCAAGACGTTCAAGATCTGCAGATATTTTTGAATGTTAGGAATCAGCTTTGCTCTAGGGTTGAAAATGATGATTTTAATTCAAAGTTTATGCTCTCACCATTGCGATAAAGTATACATTCTTCTGAGGGACAAGGAGTTTATCCCGGAGCCAACGGTTCTTAGATGTTCTGTTTAGAAGACCCCAGTCATAGACTAAGTCCCAGTATGTACAGAAAATGGCAGCAATAGCTGAGAAAATCCCAGCTAACAGTCTCCAGACAAATTGGGTTTGGAGACTGTAAGCCGTCCTCAAGCAGACAGCTACTATAATCAAGAAGTACTTGAGACCATTGTATCCTTGTTCTCGGTTTTTCTCTTCAAAGAGCCGCCTCAGGCACTGCAAAACATCAGGCTTTAAGTAAATATTATATAATGAAGAAAGTACCAAACGGTTAGTTTTCATCTGAAGAAGTTTTATATGTACCTGAAGGAGACGAGAAACGTATGGGATGACAGCAACGATGAATAAGAAAGCTTTGTAAGCTTTTGAGTCTCGGCAAGTGTTTTGTCTAAGTTTGTAATCGCCCCAACCATAGTGACATATGTAAAACTGGAGGCTTCGAAGAGCTTGCACCTGACTTGTTAATTGATCGCCCACCAAGAAATCAGGTAAAGTTACCTGCAGAAGAAGGCGGAAATTAAAATCTTAGTTAAGTTGTAATACAAGTATCAGTATTTCTTTTTCATTGATCAATGAGCTGTTGAGTTTCCGTTCATACCTTGTACAGAGGGGCAGCAAGGCAGTGAAAGAGACATGTGAGGAAGAAGATGCGACTCGAGCGGTAGAAGATGTTGAATGGTAAGACTAGCACTACAAACATAACCTAGATGACAAATTATGCCGTTATTAGTTTTATGTAGCTGAGTTTCACACCTAAAAGCTGATTTTGGATTTACAGGCTTACAATGAGCAGGATAAGAGGAAGAAGTTCAGTTAATGCTTGGTATTCCTTAGTTTCAGGGTCAACCTCCATGTCAAGATTCGCAAGAACACAAAGAAGTGCAAGCACGCCAATGCTGAAGGCCACAAATAGAACTTGTCTATAGCCAAGTTCAGTTCCTTGCTTGAACCCAAATATGAAAGAGTAGTTTACTCGATAGCGCCTCCAGTAGTATATATTACCAGCATACATAATTATGTGGAGCACTATGAACCCAAACAAGCTGCAGGAACAAGAAAGAGGGAATAAGTTTCATGGTAAATCTTCGATATTATATTCAATGAAACAGATGTAATTTTGTGTTCACCTATAAAGAGGGAACATAGTGTTCATGTACTGTTTTTGGCCTTCCTCCTGTAAAATGTTTCGAGTGCGTATGATAGCGACTAGAGCCACAACTAGAGAAAATAAGCATCCACTCAAGAAGCCTGAGACAAAATTCCACATTAAAATTTGACAAGCAAAAACTTAAGGAGGCAAACATCAGAAAAAGTAGTATGATTCTACCTGTGGAGAATGTAATTCGATGTCTTTCTCGTTTAGCTTTTGGTCTCAAGATGTTCATTCCTTTACTTCTGTTTGCATTCGAGAAATGCTTTATAAACGTAGCTTCAACACGCTCCATGAGTCTCATAACCTGTTAGGAAAGGGAAGATCAAATCGAGAAGAAAGATAAGAAATATCAACTAAATGAATAGGAAAAGAGGCCTTATGAAGGTTTTACCTCATCAGAGCTTCCAAGGTAAGAGTTATCAATCATTTTCATGTAAGACTTGGAGGCATGCCTTGAAGTTATCTGTTTAAGAGTAATTTCGTCGAACACCTTTTAGGCATACTTCAAACCACCTTAAATCAAAGTCTCAATCTTCGAATAATCTTACCTTATCATACTTCTTCAATATCTTCGAGAACGCCAACTCATTCAAAAAGCTGCATTGAACCTCAAATCCATCAATCATAAAACTCCAAATCAATTTCCTGCTTTAAATAATTCTATTCAAAATATACGAAATTACACCTATAGCTCTTGAGCAACCGAAGCTTCTGGTAGAATTCCACAAAAGCACGTCCAAGCTTCTCTTCGACTTTCCTCAGATTATCTCTACTAAATTTAAGCTCCGTCAAGTTCGGAACCTTGAGAACACATTGAATTGTGGAGCGAGGCGTTTCCTTAGTATTGTTGATCTTAACACGATCCAAAACTTCAATCGGAGATGGCCTCGCAGCTTTCATCTTACTCATGTCATCGGTCTCTAGGACAGACACGTCGTTATCTTCTTCTTTCTCTATATCATCATCATTGTCATCTTCTTCATCAGAGGATTTACCAGCTTTGCTTGATCCTCCCTCTTGTATCGCTTCCATATGAGCTTGAGCTCCAGCCTTCACTGCAACCAAATCGGAAAAGATTTTAACTGTCAAATTTAAATTTGGCGGCTCGGTACGATTATGGTTTAGTAAAATCACGAGACAAAAACAGATTTAACCGGAAATAACAATTAAACCGAAGCAAGTAGCAACAAAACCGGAGAAAGAAACGAATCAATTTTCAATTTAGCGATTCCGGTTCAATAAAACCGGAAAAATTGCAAAAATTCACCGACTCAGTGAGTTAGGTTACTTACTGGATCTAGCACCGGCGGGAGTAGAAGCAGCGACGGCGGCGGCGGAATTGGCAACATCAGAAGCTAACCTCGTCATCTCCACCGTACGCTCCTCCCATGGCCAACCATTAGGATGTTCAACTTTAACACGAAACGCAATCAAAGCATCCATTTGTTTATCAAGCATCGAAGCTTCTTTAACCACTTCTTCAACTTTCTCTTTATAAAATCTCTCCACTTTATTAAACTCATCATCTAATCGCCGGAAAAACACCGTCTCATACTCTCCTCCGGCTTCACTCGCCATCAAAAACGTCGTCTCGTAACCATGACTCGCTGAGTGAACCAAAATCGGTGCTACATTCACTGGCTTTAATCCTTCTTCAATGTCGTCATCTTCAGATTCTGATAAATGTCCGATCTGACCAGGTCTCTTTCTACTCGGCGTTGAGAGTAAACCACTGAATGCTCTGTATAAATTCCGGTTAAGTCCAGAATGATGATGATGATGATGATGATGATCACTGTGAGGATTGGTTTGACGTTTGAATGTGATGATTTCTTTTAAAAGAGATTTGAGATAATCATAATCCATATAAGCTTGATGCCATTCAGGCACCATCTGAGACGAGAATTCCTTCCCAAACTTCATTTTTGATCTCTGATCTCGAAAGAAAAATCCTTTGTCTGAAATGTAATCTAAGTTTCTCTGTTTTGGTTTTTGTTTTTGTGTTGTCTGAAGAGTGAAATTGTGAGTTGTCTTAACAGTGACAGAAGAGTCAATTATATAGATAAGAAAATAAAATCAGGAGTCAATTTTTGGTTTTACGTAAAATATATAAAAATTATTTTATTTTTAGTTGAAAGTTGAAACACATTTGACTAATGGGTTTCAGATACGCAACCAAAGCGCGTGTGGACTGGCCCACAGACAAACTTGTCTGAAAACATTGTAAATTCATTTTTTTTTGTCAACCGCCGAATAGCCAAATTCCTATGTAATATATGTGAGATAACTCGATCCCTAATTAAGCAAATGAGTTGTTTTAAGTGAATTTACCATTGGTCGCTAGGCTAAGAGCTATTTGTATCCGATTTTTCTTTTAATTTGTTTTTTTATCCGTTTCTTTTAATATGTTTGAGTAGTCTTTTTATTATAGTGATTTTCTTTTTTGGAAAACTCATTTTGTTAAATAAAGATAATAATCGACCTAAAGTAAATATGGGACAGAAGATTTTAGGGTGCATTGAATCTGCGAGTGTAAATCAGGATATTTGTAAATGAATTTATTTACTATTGTTTGAAAAATTACCATCATTTATAAGTGTAAACTAACCATTTATTTTTACACTTAGAAAAAGTTATTATTTGCTAATATCGAATATTTAAATATAGTAATTGTACTATATATATATATTTATTTTTATATCAAAATTATTAAAACTTAAACTTTTAGAATAATTAATTTAAATCAAATATTACATATTATTTTTTTTAATCTCATTATACTATTCAACAATTGCAATATTACTAAAACTGATGATCCTATTTTACCTTCATGGGATGAGTCCCACTTTCATTTTTTTATTTTTTTTGTTAACGACAGATTATATTAAACAACAACTGATCAGTCTAGTAACTAAATTTCTACATAATGTAGGCGGGGTCACTCGATCCCTGGTTATACAAATAAGATACTTTAAGTGGATTTATCGCCAGCCACTAGACTAAAAACCATTTACAATCTTACTTTCATTTGAATTTTTTTGTTCTAACCGTTATTTTCAAACAATCGTTTTTAAATAACTTTTATTTCAATCTTTTACTTTTTTCTAAACGGTTGTTTTAAACGTATTACCATTAGTATCCGATATCAAACAAAAAATATGATTACAAATTACACGAACATAAGAATATAAGAGTAGTGAAGTTTACATGTAAGTTGCATTAACATATATTAGTATACTTCTACACATGAATATACTTTCTAGCAAGAATTGATAAGTCATTTTGCTAAAATTTATTTTTGCAAATTAGTTTCTTCGTAATATCTAACTGATGATTGTTATATTATTTGCATTTTGTCCGGATTTTCGTACCTACAGGCTACATCCATTATATAGCGTATCTTACACGTGTTGACATGTTGTATGTCTTATTATGGTTAATTATTTCATATATTTTCTTACCAATATTATCTAAATTAGTACTCAAGTTGATATATAAATAATAATAAATATGCAGTCCCCAACTTGACATATCTCAAATTAAGAAGTAATTCCGTATAAATCATGTGATTGTTTTAAAGTTTATATATTTACAAAATCTTTAGTGAAGATCTCAAACTTCGATCTAAACGGTAAGTTATCTTTAGTTTCTTAAATTAGTAATATCTCTCTGGTCTTAGCTTTACAGCTTCACATATATTTATGTGACATCGAAGTTGTAAACTTGATGCTAACTATATGGACTCAAAAGGCACATTTAAGTCAATGTAACCATTTGGATTTTTTTCCTAACGTTGGACAACATCGATTTAATAACTAAATTCCTATACAATCTACATATAAACAATAAAATTTGATTGGTGATTATATAAATACATATATTTTTAATAGATTTATCATATGTCAGTAGGTTAAGTGTTATTTACAACAATTTAAACTAAAACCGTACAGTCGAATACATATGACACAATGGTGTAGTCACTTTACAAATTTTCAAAGCATCATAAATCAAATTTTATATGTAATAATAAAAGCATGATTTAAAAATCAGTAGACTAATTGAAAAAAGAAAATTTAAAAGTACAAAAAGCCAAAAAAGCCGCACATGTCTATTGACCATAAAAATGGTTTAAAAGTATTATTTAAAATTTATAATCTGACAAGAAGGATCAATTTCGTTAAAACGATCTTTATGTTTGCAGAAAGTACTTAGCCAATTATTAAGAATGTTAAAGGTATAAAGTCCATATAAACATTTAATATTGTACTAACTAAAAGTTATTGAGAGAGAGACAATTATAATTGATCCAATGATTAATATAAGTAGGTAACCGAAATTTATTGAGTAATAAAATTATATTTTTTCATAGTTTCTGTTTATATAAATCCTCCACTCATTGCGTGTTTTCTTCTTATAGTTTAATTTTTTTAAATTATATTTTCTATTATAGGTTTCCTTAACTTCCAATTACCTCTCTTGCATTATTTTCAAACTCTCCGAAAAAAATCCAAGAATTCAATTTGAATTAGGTTATCAAAACAAAAAAGTAAAATAGATAATGCACGAGAATATTGAATATTTCTTTTTCTTTGTCGACAGTATAATTTAGATATTAAACATTTGAGAACTGGGTCATAGCAAATAGCATCTACCCTAGTGGTAGACGGTAAGTCCACTTAAGGCAGCACATTTATATAACCTAAGATCGAGTTCCTAGGCCTATATTATGTAAGAGTTTGAGTATTGGGCCGACTATTTGTGGCCCAATATAATTTGCCGTTGACAAAAAAAAATTAGGGTCGTATTGGTTCCATCATAAATGCTAAATTGAATGTGAAATCAATAATTGTGTGCTAATTTGACAGCTCTTAGAATGATTTATTTATCATTAAGTTGTTGACAAGTCTTGTTCTCAATGTTAACGTATCCATACAATTGATTTGATAAGATATATGACATGGAACATAATGTATATGAAGATGATATTATGTATGAGAATTTTTCTTTCTAATGAAAGCAAATAACAGTTAATATGATTATCTATAAAGTTGTGTATAAAAAAAGTCTTGTGAATTCGTGAATTTAATAATTGTTTTAGATGTTAGTAATAAAAGGTTTTATATGTGTACAGAAATTTAAGACAATTATATCGAATATGTAGCATGTTTTTCATGCACCTTATAATTTATTACTACTTTTTTCACAATTATATAAAATTATAATATTTCTTGAAACCAACGTGTGGTACAAATCCAAACAAGCTGTAAAAAGAATATCATATGGATATTATATAAATTATCTGCGTTTTATAAAATGTATGACATAAATAAATGAATAGATTAAGATACTAAGGCTTTCTTCTTTGTCGATCACGACTGCGACCAACGACCAGCAACAATAACTAAAAAATATTTTTTTGTTTGTTTGACAGTCGCTACGACTAGTTGCTGAAAGTAAATTAGTAAATTTAAATTCTAATCGCCGTAGATCACTAAATAAAACAGCGATCGAAAATTGTAATTGTTGGTCGCTAGCGATTGGTTACTGCGACCGATCGCTGAACCAACAACCATAAAACGAATATGTTTTGGTCATGATCGCTGATCGCGATCACCAACGACCAGCAAACGAACAAAACCTAACATAAAAATTAGGTAATAATCCAAATTATTGCGTTGAAAATACTGACCAACCCATCAAATTTAATGTCAATGTCAATAATCTAGTTATAGTATGGTCCCAAATGTTACTATTATTTCTTTGTTCGCAAATAGCAATCATACAAAATTATAAATCATTTCTGAATATAGAAGAGAGAGAGAAACTTTTGTGAACATTCATATTAAGATATAACTTTATTTTAAAAACATTCTCTTTTAATGCAATACATCAAATAGAAAATAAACTTTTTATATTATGAAATGGAAAACGGAAGAATTTAGTGCAACATCGTGTTTAAAATGAATTGTTTTGACTATTTAGGTCATTAAAATACATTTATTTTTTCGACCAAATATTTTAAAAAAGTTTCACAATAACAATTTTATGATAAGTTATATTACGCAAAGTGATTTTCGAAACCGTATGAATAAGAATAAAATACGATGAAATATTATATAATAATTTGTAAAAATGGTCAATAAATCTTTATATAGAAATCAAACATAAATCTTTAATTTCTTATAAGAGCCGAATCCAATTCTATTACGTTAAGTACAAATATACCGATGACTACGACAAACATTTAATGGTCCACGTCATAGTTGAATGGTAATGAAACTGTCTTGAAAGCTTTGTATCTCCCAACATTGTTTAAATTTTCGTTCTCTAACCTGTTTTTACGACAAAACCAAACCAAGACTCTTTAAATGAGACTAATTAACAATAAAATTATAGAAGTAAATTAAGTTAATGTGATTGTGTAGTAACTTTAGGTCTTGGCATAAAAGCCGATATCTGAAACCTGAACTAAAATCAATTCGAAAAAGAGGATTTCAATCCGAACCAAATCCGAAAAATATTTTAATGGGTCATATATTTATATACCGAAAAACCAAACCTGAATCCAAACCAGAACCAAATTAAAAACCGAACGGGTACCCAAAATATTTTTTTTTAAAATTTAATCCCTATAAATTTATTTCTATTAATTATTTACTTATTTTAAATTTTTATATAGATTTATATATAAATACCCGAACCCGAACCTAATCTATATCCGAATCGAACCCGACCCGAAAAATAGAAATAACCGAATGAGCCCTAAATCAATAGAACCGAAAATCTAAAACCCGAAAAGACCCGAACCCGAACCCGAACCCGAACTCGAACCCGAACGGGTAAATGACCTGAAGAAATTCCATATTCCACGATGAATGATCTCAAGACTTGCGACTACAGCAACAACTGTCTGTGTGTGCATTGACTCGAATTTGAAATCTAATACCGTCTGCATCCATGCAAATCTCAACACCACGTTTAAGATCTGCGTTTAATTTAAAATTGTTTTAGTTAATTTATTTTTACGATGTTAATAGATAGTTTAAGTCTTGGACAGATCTAGCCAAATCAAGCCTGGTTGGAAACGTATGGAATCAAGACTAGGACTATATTGTAGTTACGAAAAAATCACAAAAAATCATTAGATAATCACAAAACATAGCAAATAAATACAACCTAACCTTAAATATTTTCTAACATCGACCGTTTAACTACAAACTTTTTTGGTGGCTATTACAATAGTTATACGGCCGTGACTAGATAAATCGTAATTAGATCATACGACTATTTAATGGTTTTTCAAGATGGCATAAAGCGGATATATGAATTTTAAAAAGTTTATAGGTTTAATTTTCCTGTTATGCAAAACTAAAACACGTTTTCCTATCGATCCTTACATGAATATGGGTCTGTGCTTGTCTTTCTATGAGATATGTCCAGATCCCTCCCATAAAATTTGGGAACTCCTGAATCATGATATTTTTCATAGCTATAATGTAGTCACAAATAATTTCATACCTATCGAGAAGTTTTCTGATCTTCCTTCATTGGATCAAGTAATTAAAAACATGTCAAGAGATTCAATATAACTATCTATCTAAATTAGGTTTGATGTAAATCTTAAATACATTATCAAACAAGAAACATATGACTAAATATCCCTACTAATAATGTTTTAAACACTTACCATTGCAATGAAGTATACTTCCTTGTGTGGGACGAGAATATTATCTCCTAGCCATTGACTAAACCGTTCTTTTGATATAAATATTTACATTTTATTAAAAAAATAAATAAAAAAGATCTCATATTTTTATGTTTCTCATTCAGATGAATAACTTGACAAGTTACAATATGGATTATGGAGTTTGAACATCTGAAATTGTAGTTATTTTTATTTTAAATGTCTAACGTCAGATAATATTGGACCATTACTGACCGATGCAGGGGGACTCGATCTCTGGTTATGCAAATGAGCGGTCTTAAGTGGATTTACCGCCGGCCACTACGCTAAGAGTCATTTGGTCTGAAATTATAGTTTAGAACAATGCTTTGTAATGCTATCTGTTTTGACCCAAAAAACATTTATCTCTTCTTATACATTTTGGATTCTGATATTACAAACGACACACACAGTACATTTATTAATAACTCACATTAAGGGTTTTAATGGCTTCCGCTTTGACTTGCAGCCTAAGACACTATCAGAATCAGACAACAAATGTCCTACGAATTCGAAACCTTCTTATTTCTGTACATCAGTGGTATCCTAAGCACTATGGTTAATCTAGGAGTTAGATGATAACTCGTAGAATTAACAACAAGAACGAAATCTAATTGTACAAGCCCTGAGTGTGACATCTTAACCTTAGATCTCGATGGACCAGCTTTAGCTAATCCAGTCTTCCTCGTTCACCGATACTCATGTGGATGGATAGTTGAAGAATCCTTCTTTACGTTATTTAAAGACTAGATAGAACTCGAAATACTAGTTGTTTTATTCCTCATCCTCGTCATAGTTAAACGGTAATGGAACTGTTTTGAAAGCTCGATACTTCCCTACATTGTTCAAATGCTCGTTCTCTAACCTGTTTGAATGAACAAAAACCAACCGTAGAGAGTTATATTATGCGAATTTATGACGGAACACACGGTAAAGAACACTGTAGTAATGTGTTGTCACCTGAAGAAATTCCATATTCCACGGCGGATGATCTCTAGACTGGCAACAATAGCAACCATCGTCTCTTTGTGCATAAAGGAGAAATTGAAATCCAGAACGGTCTGCAGCCACGCGAATCTGAGCAATACATTCAAGATCTGCACATATTCTTGAAGGTTAGGAATCAGTTTTGCTCTAGGTTTCAAAATAATGTTTTCTTTTTTAGTTTATGCTCTCACCATCGCGATAAAGTATACATTCTTCTGAGGGACAAGGAGTTTATCCCGGAGCCAACGGTTCTTAGATGTTCTGTTTAGAAGACCCCAGTCATAGACTAAGTCCCAGTATGTACAGAAAATGGCAGCAATAGCCGAGAAGATCCCAGCTAACAGTCTCCAGAAAAAGTGGTTGTCGATACTGTAAGCCGTCCTCAAGCAGACAGACACTATAATCAAGACGTTCTTGAGGGCACTGTATCCTTGTTCTGGGTTATTCTCTTCAAAGAGCCGCCTTAGACACTGAAAATATAACAGGCTTTAAGTAAATATAATATAAATTAAGTAAGTACCAAACGGTTATATTCCGTCTGAAGAAATTTTATATGTACCTGAAGGAGACGAGAAACGAATGGGATGACAGCAACGATGAATAAGAAAGCTTTGTAAACGTCTGTATCTCCGCAAGTGTTTTTTCTATGTTTGTAATCTCCCCAACCATAGTGACATATGTAAAACTGGAGGCTTCGAAGAGCTTGCACCTGACTTGTTAACTGATCGCCCACAAAGAAATCAGGTAAAGTTACCTGCAGAAGAAGGCGGAAATTAAAATCATAGATAAATTGATATACTATTTATCAATATTTATCTTTCATTGTTCAATGAGATGCTGAGTTTCTGTTCTTACCTTGTAAAGAGGAGCAGCAAGGCAGTGAAAGAGACATGTGAGGAAGAAGATGCGACTCGAGCGGTAAAAGATGTTGAATGGTAAGACTAGCACTACAAACATACCCTAGATGACAAAAGTTATTTTTTATGTTATTCATTTCATATAGCTGAGTTTCACACGTAAAAGCTGATTTTGGATTTACAGGCTTACAATGAGCAGGATAAGAGGAAGAAGTTCAGTTAATGCTTGATATTCCTTAGTTTCAGGGTCAACCTCCATGTCAAGATTCGCAATAACAGAAAGAAGTGCAAGCACCCCAATGCTGAAGGCCACAAATAGAACTTGCCTACAGCCAAGTTCAGTTCCTTGCTTGAGCCCAAATATGAAAGAGTAGTTTACTCTATAGCGCCTCCAGTAGTAGATGTTACCAGCATACATAACTATGTGGAGTACTATGAACCCAAACAAGCTGCAGGAACAAGAAAGAGGGAATAAGTTTCACCTTGAATCTTCGATATTATATTCGAAGAAACAGATGTAAATTTGTGTTCACCTATAAAGAGGGAACATAGTGTTCATGTACTGTTTTTGGCCTTGCTCCTGCAAAATGTTTCGAGTGCGTACGATAGCGACTAGAGCCACAACTAGAGAAAATAAGCATCCACTCAAGAAGCCTGAAACCAAATTCCACATTATAATTTGACAAGCTAAGACTTAAGGAGGCGAACATCAGAGAAAGTAGCATGATTCTACCTGCAGAGAATGTAATTCCATGTCTTTCTCTTTTAGCTTTTGGTCTCAAGATGTTCATTCCTTTACTTCTGTTTGCATTCGAGAAATGCTTTATAAACGTAGCTTCAACACGCTCCATGAGTCTCATAACCTGCGAGAAAAAAGAAAGATCAAATCGTGAAGAAACAAAAGAGATTTCAACAATCTGAATCGAAAAAGTAATCTTATGAAGGTTTTACCTCATCAGAGCTTCCGAGATAAGAGTTATCAATCATTTTCATGTAAGACTTGGAGGCATGCCTTGAAGTTATCTGTTTAAGAGTAATTTCGTCGAACAGCTTTTAGGCATACTTCAAAACACCTCATATAAAAGTCTCAACCTTTGAACAATCTTACCTTATCATACTTCTTCAATATCTTCGAAAACGCCAACTCATTCAAAAAGCTGCATCGAATCTCAATTCCATCAATCACAAAACTTTATTGTCCATTTGATCATTAACGAGAACGCACCTATAGCTCTTGAGTAACCGAAGCTTCTGGTAGAATTCGACGAAGACGCGTCTAAGCTTATCCTCGACTTTCCTCAGATTATCTCTGCTAAATTTAAGCTCCGTCAAATTCGGAACCTTGAGAACATATTTAATTGTAGACCGAGGCGTTTCCTTAGTATAGTTGATCGTGACACGATCCAAAACCTCAATCGGAGATGGCCTCGCAGCTTTCATCTTACTCAAGTCATTATCTTCTTCTTTCTCTACATCATCGTCATCATCATCATTGCCATCTTCTTCTTCATCAGAGGATTTATCAGCTTTGCTTGATCCTCCTTCTTGTATCGCTTCCATGTGAGCTTGAGCTCCAGACTTCTTCACTGCAACCAAATCAGAAAAGAATTTAAATATCAAATTCAATTTTGGCGGTTCGGTACGATTATGGTTAAGTAAAATCGCGAGACAAATACAAATCAATTTCAGTTCCGCAATTCAATACGGTTACGATTCGATCAAACCGGAATTAATAATTAAACCGGAGTGGTTAATTAATTAAACTGGGCACAAAACGAGAAAGGAAACAAATCAATTTCGATTTGGCCATTACGATTCAATAAAACCGAAGCAAGTAGCAGCAAAACCGGAGAAAGAAACAAATCAAGTTTCAATTTGGCGAGTCGGTATAATTCCGGTTTAAGATATTCACCGATTAAAGAACGGATTAGTAAAAGTTGTAGGGACGATTAGTAATGACGGTAGCTTTTATGTCTTGATTGTAGAATTTAGGCGGTAAATTTTTTGGTCGTAACGGTAGATTTTAGTATTAGTACTAATTATCCAAAGCTAAAATATAAAGATTTAATTGGTAATGATTTTGGTTGCTCTAAATAGAAATCTTTCAAAAGTACTAAACTTGAACTAACCATGCATGCTTTAGATTAATTTTTGGCTCTCATTGTTCTAGAAATTACTTTTTTTTTTTTAATTTATGAAATGTTTTTTTGCTATAAAAAGACAAATTTCTAGAGTCAAAATTATTGAGTTTTAAAAAATAAAATTCTACGACAAAAAATCTACGGCGCAAATGAATTTTAACCTAATGGCTGTCGATAAGTCCACATAATGCAGCTCATTTACACAACCAAAGATCGAGTCCCCCCGCCTACATTATGTAGGAATTTTGCTATTTGGCCGGTTTGTTGTGGCCTAATATATTTTGCCGTTGACAAAAAAAAAAAACCTACGGCAAAAATATCTATAGACAAAAAAAGTATAACTTAAATCCTACAACAAAAAACTTAAAGCTATAGCAATTACCAATCACGCACTAAGTGTTCTAGGTTTTTGGCTTTGTAAAACCAAAAAATTGTTCTCGAGAACAAAAAAAAGTGTTCTGAACAAATTTCAGAACAATTAGAAAAAATTTAGTGCTCTGAAAAATTATGGTTCTGTAGAACTGTTGTAGGATTTACCAATTATCCCCGTAGATTTGAGTTTTTTGTTGTACGATTTAGACCGTAAATTATTTTTATAATAGAAATTTTATATTTGTAAAATTCATAAATTTTTTGGTTCTAAATTTTTGGATTTCTATAACCTAAAAAATTTCACAAATAAAATGTTATTTTATAATACGATTGGTTTAATTCAAGTGTTCCAAAGATTGTTGTGAACCAGACAATGAGTTAGGTTACTTACTAGATCTAGCACCGGCTGGAGTAGAAGCAGCAACAGCGGCTGCAGAATTGGCAACACTAGAAGCTAATCTCGTCATCTCCATCGAACGTTCTTCCCAAGGCCAACCATTAGGATGATCAACTTTAACACGAAATGCAATCAAAGCATCCATTTGCTTATCAAGCATCGAAGCTTCTTTTATCACTTCTTCAACTTTCTCTTTATAAAATCTCTCCACTTTATTAAACTCATCATCTAATCGCCGGAAAAACACCGTCTCATACTCTCCTCCGACTTCATTCGCCATAAGAAACGTCGTCTCGTAACCATGACTCGCTGGAGTAACAAGAATCGGTGCCATGTTCACTGGCTTTAATCCTTCTTCAATGTCCTCATCTTCAGATTCTGAAAAGTGTCCGATCCGACAAGGTTTCTTTTTACTCGGCGTTGAGAGTAAACCACTGAATTTCCGGTATAAGTTCCGGTTAATTTCGTGAAGATGATGATGATGATCACCGTGAGGATTGGTTTGACGTTTGAATATGATGATTTCTTTTAAAATAGATTTGAGAAAATCATAATTCATATAAGCTTGATGCCATTCAGGCACCATTTGAGACGAGAACTCTTTTCCGAACTTCATTTTGAATGTCCGGTTTGTCTGAAATTCTCTGTTTTGTTTTGTTTTTGTATTGTCTGAAGAGTGAGTGAAATTAGTGACAGAAGAGTCAGTTATATATAGTTTCTTTTTGGTTGGAAGTTGAAACACATTTGACTTAATGAGTTTAGATTACGCAGCCAAAGCGCGTGGCACTGACCCACGTACAAGCATACATGAGAATATTATATAATGGGTGAATTTCCAAAATAGGCCTAAAACCCTAAATTAAATGAAAAAATAATATATGTATTGAAGTTATTTAGAGAATAATGTAAAACTCTAATTATTTACAATTTAAATTAACTATATTCGCAAATGGCTCATAGCCTAGTGGCAGACGGTAAGTCCACATAAGACAATTCATTTGCACAACCAGAGATCGAGTCCCCCTGCCTACATTATATAGGAATTTGGCTATTGGACCGGCCAGTTGTGGTCCAATATAATTTGCTTATAACAAAAAAAACTAACTATATTCAAAATTTAAAACAAAAAATAGAAAATTGATGTGAGTGAAAGAGATTTGAGAAAGTATATTTGTTACCATACAAATTATTCATTTATATGGTATAATAAGATGAGAAAATGGAAAAAGAAAAGAAAAATAGGAAATAAAATAATAATAAAAGACAAAAGGTAATAGGAGGATGACAATAAAAAAGATGAAAGAGACAGAAAGAAAAGAATAATGAGAAGTGACAGATGAAAGAATAGATGAAGAGTAGGAACATAATTAGAAGTAGGAGGAAGATATGAGAAAGAATAAAAGAACAAACAAATTAAGATTGATGAGCTTTTTCTTAAAAAATATGTATAAATTGCAAATAGGCTTTTAATCTAGTGGCAGACGGTAAGTCCACATAAGACAACTCGTTTGTATAATTAAGGATCGAATTCTTCCACCTACATTATAAAGGAACTTGGGTATTGACTAGCCAGTTGTGATCCAATATAAAAAAGAAAATACATATAAATTAATGGTTTTATAAAAAATAAATATAATATATCAATTAAATATTCTATATATTGATTTTTAATACATTATTAGTTAATAACATATTTATTTTTATTAAAAATTTTGTTCATTTAAAAAATATTAAGTTTTAGTATGTGTAGAAAAAAACATTTATGTTTTAAAAAGAATTCTTACTTTTGATATAGTAATTTTTTTTTATTGTTGTAAATTTCTATTTGATAATAGTAGACTAAAAGTATATATGGGAGATATAAGATTTGGGTGCATTGAATCTGCGAGAGTAAATCAGGATAAGTGTTCATGACTCATGAGACTACTGTGATGTATAAGATATATATTTCAGACTAGAAGATAAAGAAAGATATTAAAATTAGATATTGATAACGAAAAAAATTTATGATCGACTTACAAGTTTCCAAAAGCTTTTAAATTTCGTCAAAGAGATTTATGGATTTTGATATATCACTCTGCAATGTTTTTTTTAATTATATTTTGTTAATAACAATTAAAGTGATAAAATATAATCTATAATATAACTTTGTAATAATATTATATGGAACAAATGATTTTTTATATATTAAAACTTTAATAAAAAAAATCAGAAATACAAGTTTGTGAAAGTATGCGAGCTAAATATTTTGCAATCATTTCTTACTATAAATTCTGAAAATTTGTAAAAGTAAACGAGCTATAGCTAAATATATTGGGAGTTTCCGAAAACATGAAGAGGCTCAATTTCAATTTTTTTTTTTAATTACTGATAATTTCAAACAAAAAAATATGACACTAATAATTACAAGCACATACGAGTTGTGTATAAGTTATGGATAAATTGTATTAACATATAGAAGTATATATGTTTACACGTGAATAAATTGTCTGGCAAGAATTAAAAAGTTATTTTGTTTGAAAATGAAATTACAACAAACTAAAATATGTATTTTAGCAAGTTATTTTCTTCATAATATAGAACTAATATTGAATAAATTACATACACTATAGCGTATATCTTGCACATGTAGTATGCCTTATTATTACTCCAATATTAATATATTTTCTTACCAATATTATCTAAATTATTACCCAAGTTGATATATAAATAATACGAAATGTGCAGTCCCCACTTGACATATCTCAAATTAAAAAGTACTTCCGTTAAATCATGTGATTATTATAAAGTTTATATATTTACAAATTTTTTATTGAAGATCTCAAACTTCGATCTAAATGGTAAGTTATGTTTAGTTTCTTAAATTAGTAATATTTCTGGTCTTAGCTTTATAGCTTCACATATATTCATGTGACATCGAAGTTGTAAACCTTGAAGCTAACTATTAAGTCAATATATGGACTCAAAAGGCACATTTAAGTCAATATAACAAGGATGAATTAGTGAAATGTCAATAGATAATTTCATAATTAGGAAAATGTTAATGATAACATATTAATTGATAATATGACTTTCATTTTTCAATTTAATCTTACATTATTATCTGAAACATTATAGCTAATCAAAATAAAATATGTTGTCAGAAAAGAGATAATAATATAGATAATAGTATAATGTAAATCGTACACCGTATAGAATAATGATGATTTATTTGCACATATAGTAAGATTAATATATATGTATATATAAATAATTGGAAAATTATGATAAATAAAATGAAATTTAAAGGATGAATAAGGTCTTATTGGATATGTAGAAGTACTGAACAATTTACAACAATAATTATAAATATATTTAAATAAATTTAAAAATAAATATATATAGTAATTATTAAAACCGTGATAATAATTTTGTTAGCAATTATTATAAATATAGAAAATAAAAATATGCTATCGAAAACATACTAGGATCGATATAAAGTTAATTTGATCATTAAATTGCTATCTAAACCTATAATTTTAACATTTTACCAATTTTATAATTATCTTTTGTAACTTCACCTAATTTCTCATCCAAATTAAAAAACACATATATGCCAAAAAAGAAAGCCGCACATGTCTTTTGACCAAAAAAATGGATTAGGTATATTTCAGAATTTATAATCTGACAAGAAAGGATTAATTTCGTTAAAAAGATCTTTATGTTTGCGGAAAGTATTTAACCAATGTTTGTCAATATTGGAATATTGGGTCATAAATAGCTGACCCATTAGCCAAGTTTTTATAAATATAAATGGGGGACTCGATCCCAGAATATGTAAGTACGCATGACTTTTGTGGACTTACCATATGCCAGTAAGCTGAATGCCACTTGCTACTTAACCAATGCTTAAGAATGTTAAAAGTAATAAACATTTATTCAGATAGATCACTTATAATTGATCCAATGATCAATAAAAGTAGGTAACCAAATTTATTAAGTAATAAAATTATATTTTCTTAGTTTCTATTTATATAAATCACCGTGTTTTGCTCTAATTTTTATTTGATTTATCTCACCTATAGTTAGGTTTCATTATTTCGAAATAGATCTCTTGCATTACTGCATGATTTGAGGTGAGTTTTGATGCATCTATTTTTTTTTTTTTGTCAACTAATTTACTGGCTTTTAAATCCCGCTCATATTACTGTAGGTAGTGTGTTCGATCTCTGATACTTTGAAAATTTGTAAAGTGACAACACCACTGGACCACCTGTTCTCGGCGATGCATATATTCTTCTATGCAATAGATATAACTAATTGGTTATCAAAAATAAAATAAAATGGATCAATATTTTATTGGGTCATCGACTGAAATAAAAGAAGGAACGATATATATATATATATATAATGGGTCATCGTCAATATTGAATATTTCATTTTCTTTGTCGATTATACAACTTAATACTACTAAAATTCTGAGAATTGGGGTCATATTGGTTCCATCATAAATGCTAAATTGAATGTGTAAGCAATAATCACATATGCTAAATGACGATTCTAAGAATGATTAGTTTATCAGCTGGCTGTTGAAAAGTTTTGTTCTTAAGCCTTTGGTTCTATTAAGATTCGATGCTAGAATATCCATATAGTTTGATTTGATAATACATATGAAGATAACATTACGTATGAGAATTTTTTCTTTCTAATGAAAGCAAATAACAATTAATATGATTGTCAGGTAGAGAATAAAATTAGTTATGAAAAAGGTCTTGTGAATTCAATAATTGTTTTAGATGTTAATAATAAAAAATTATATTGGTGCAACGAATTCGAAAGTAATTTATATCGAATTTATAACATGTTTTTCATGCACCTTATAATTTATTACTACTTTTCACAATTATATTTAAATTTAAATACTTCTTGAAACCAAACAAGTAATACAAATTTTGTTTAATATGGTGATTAAGATAATTTAATTAATAATTTTTATTAATGGTTCGATTCCTTCCAACTACGTTACAAAGAAGTTTTAGGAGTGAAATTTAGTGTATTGATCATATTTTTTCAATTTGATATATTTTTTATTATAATTTAAATCGTGTGAAATAAAATAAGTGAAAAAGGTAAAGATACAAACCATAAAACTTACATGTAATCCAATTAATGCGTTAAAAATGCAGTAAGTATCCATAAAATTTAGTGTCATTTTCACTGATTTAGATTAATATGCTCTAGCAAATGACATTTAACCTAGTTACATGTGGTAAGTCCACTTAAAGCAGTACATTTACATAACCTGAGATCGAGTCTTTATACCTATATTATGTAGGAATTTGGCTATTGGGCCGGCCAGTTGTGGTCCAACATAATTTGCCGTTGACAAAAAAAAAAATTAATATGCTCTAAATGTTACTATAATCTCTTTCACGCAATCATAAAAATCATGGTTCTTCTATATGAGTGTTCTTAATTCTGAATATAGAAGAGAGATAGACTTTAAGAACATTCATATTGAATATAAGTTTGATACTATTAAAGTTGTCTCAGTCACCTTGTTAGGTTGTGCGTGTGATCTCAACTTTACACGTCTCGATTTTTTGTCTTAACGTACTTTATGTTTCTTGTTTTTTGGGGATAAACTATTGCAAATTGGTTTTAATGATTGCTTTATGTTTCTTTCGGATTCTCCTATGTATATAGAATGATTATATTTTTCTTCTTCTAAAGTGTTTCTTTTCATGCAATACATCAAAAAGAAAAGAAAAAGTTTATATATATGATGATAAGACTATTGAAGAATTTAGACCAACATTCTTAGGTCGAAATCCTTCTACCACACAAATATTTTATATGAGTACAATTAATGGTTGGAGTTTTTTGACCAATTTGTTAGACTTGTCACCATTCATCATTCGATAGTAAATTGAAATTTATTAGATTATTTGTTTTTAACTCCAAATTAGTTGACAATATATATAAATATTTATATCTTATATATAATAGTTAAGATTCTTTCATCGAAGACAAATGGCCTAATAGTGTAGTCACTTTATAAATTTTCAAAGCATCAGGGATATTGAATATTGAATAATATATTCTAATATGCTCATTCGAAATGATAGTTCTTTGATCATTAATCTTGATATATTTGGGATAGATTAATGACATCAATTTTAGATATGTGTTTTTGATACTTAGACCAACTTTAGATCGAATCAGATTAAATTCTAATAGATTATGTGTTTCTAACCTAAAACCAATAAATGGAATTATCCATATTTTTATATATATTTCTTCCAACTTTCCGAATACAAGTATCTTTTATTTCTTATAAGATTTATATCATCCGAATCAAATTCTATTACGTTAAGTACAAATATACCGATGACTACGACAAACATTTAATGGTCCACGTCATAGTTGAATGGTAATGAAACTGTCTTGAAAGCTTTGTATCTCCCGACATTGTTTAAATGTTCGTTCTCTAACCTGTTTTTACGAACCAAAACCAAACCAAGACTCTTTAAATGAGACTAATTAACAATAAAAATTATAGAACTAAGTTAAGTTAATGTGATTGTGTAGTAACCTGAAGAAATTCCATATTCCACGACGAATGATCTCAAGACTTGCGACTACAGCAACAACTGTCTGTGTGTGCATTGACTCAAATTTGAAATCTAATACCGTTTGCATCCATGCAAATCTCAACACCACGTTTAAGATCTGCGTTTAATTTTAAAGTGTTTTTAGTTAATTTATTTTTAGGATGTTAATAGCTAGTTTAAGTCTTGGACAGATCTAGCCAAATCAAGCCTGGTTGGAAACGTATAGAATCAAAACTAGGGCTATGCTGTGACTACGAAAAATTAACAAGTAGCTACGAAAAATCATCAAATAACTACAATCCAACTACGATAGCAACGACTAAATAATTGTGGTAGTAGTTACTGAAGAAATCTATAGTTATATATAGTAATTGCTAGAACAAATCGTAGTTAGGTTTATCGCGTAGTCACAACTAGGTCTGAACATAAAACCCGATATCCGAAACCCAAACCGAAACCGATCAAAAAAAAGGAACCGAACCTGAACCAAACCCGGAAAAAATACCCGAATGGGTCATATATTTATATACCCGAAAAACCGAAGCCGAACCGGAACCGAATTAAGAACCGAACGTGTACCTAAAATATTTTTGTTAAACTTAAACCTTCATAAACTTATTTCTATTAAATATTTACTTATTTTAAGTTTTTATATAAATTTATATATACATACTCGAACCCGAACCCGACCCGAAAAATAGAAATACATGAATGAGTCATAAATCAATAGAAGCGAAACCCGAAACCTGAAAAAACCCGAACCCGAACGGTTACCCGAATCCCAGGCCTAGTCACAACTATAGATATTTTTTTTTTCTTTTTGATCTTCCGTCATTAGATCAAGTAATGAATACCATGTCAAGATTCAATATGACTATCTATCTGAATTAGGTTTAAACGCACTTAACTTAGGGTCTGATCTAAATCATAAATTTATTGTCTTGCAAGAAACAGACGATATCAGGGCTCATCTTAATACGGACGGTAACAAGCTGAGTGGACCATCATAAAGTCTCTAAGAATAAAGTTTTAACACTTACCATTGCAATGAAGTACACTTCCTTGTGTGGGACTAGAAGATTATCGCGTAGCCATGGATTCTTGGATGTTCGATTAAGAAGTCCCCAATCGTAAGCCAAGTCCCAATATGTACACAAAACGACAGCCATAGCCGAGGTAATACCACCAAACAATCTCCAAATAATTTGACGCTCTTTTTCACTATCAACTTCATAAGCCAAGGGTCTCCCAAAAATCTAAAATTCCTGTACAGTTCATGCTCTGAAAGGATGAAAGTCTTTAGAACTTGTAAATCTTAACACTCCCTTCTCATCATGTTTGCCTTGATATTTAGGGAAATGGAGTATGATGGTATCGTGTTAGAGTCTTGGTCAAGGTGGGCAGCTTATGGCGTTTTGAATGACCCAGATATGCGTAAGAAGGTATGCTTTGTAATCTCCTTCAGACAGCATTTATTTTTGGTTTCACATAATACATTGTGTTAACAACTTTCTAATAGGCACTGCAATTCGTAAAACAACTTGGAGACACCCTTCACTCAACAAGCTCATCGGGAAACAACCAGCAACATATGCAGTTTATGTATGTCGTTGGTCCGCCTCATTCAGAAAAGCTCCAAATGTACGATTTTGGGCCAGAAGATCTTCAATTCTTAAAAGATTCGGTTGATGGGTTCTCCCTGATGACCTACGATTTCTCAAATCCTCAGAACCCAGGTCCCAATGCTCCTGTCAAGTGGATAGATTTAACCCTTAAGCTCGTGCTTGGCTCATCCAACAACATAGACTCAAACCTAGCCAGAAAGGTTCTTCTTGGTATCAACTTCTATGGCAACGATTATCTCATCTCTGGAGGTATATAAAGCATCCAAGCTTAATTTAACAGCTTGTTCTTTTCCAACCTCTCTCTCAAAACTAAATGGATAA
>JAKUCM010001748.1:0-57584 GCA_023374145.1 Lepidium sativum
TTTAGGATTTTCTATTTCAATTTGCCAACGTTTTTTCCATGCGTAAACTTGGCTACTAAATACAGTTTTAGGAGCATCATCATAACACTTATGCACTCAACTTTTATAAGTGGGATTCCAATTATATTCTTTCTGGAAAAAGAACAAAAAGGCATAGGAATTTTGAAAATTAAATACTCCAATTAACTCGTACTTAAATTTATGAAAAATTATTTTTGTTACTTACCGCAAATAATTTGAACCAACATAATTTCATCTCTTAAATTATATAAGAATATGTAGGAAAAAATATAGATAAATCTGACTTCACCATATTCAAAACCGACTTAGTAATTTTTTTATCAAAGCTAAACCTAAAATAACCACATATAGTTGAACCTCTATAAATTAATAATGCTATGATTTTGAAAAATTATTAATTTAGAGAGTTATTAATTTATAGATAAAACTTTAAAAAATACAAATATTCTGAAATGTAAAATACGAAAGCTTCTTTATGGCACATATTATTAAACTTCTTTGTTTAAAATTTCATTTATTTTGATGTTTACATATTTTATGCAAAAATATGTTGATATTTCATTTTTTCGTTGCTTTGATATATTTTTCATTTTTACATATTTTCTTAACACACATCCTAGCAATGATTTCTCATCTTAAAGGTGTTATGAAATCAACCATGACAGATCAAATACGAAAAGAGTTATGTGAGTACAAAAGAGACTATATCACAAGCACTCAAAAAGATCTGAAATTGTGACTTGAGAAAAATTTAATTTAAAAGTTAGTCAAGGTACAATCTCAAGCACACTCAAACAATTAGTTGAATATCTTTCTACAACTCTGGGAACCAAAAATAATATCAAGCGGCACGAACCAGCAAAATATCCAAAAGTGAGAAAAGTTCTTTTTGAGTGGTTTCTCCAATACCCAAGACTGAGTGAATATGATGAGAGAACTAATTTTAGAGAAGGCAAAAGAGACAATGAAACTCATCTACCCTCAAGATGATGTGGAACATCAATTTTATCAAGGCTGGCTTGAAAAATTCAAGTTACGACATGGTATCAAATCATTTAGTTGTTTTGGAGAAAGTGGTTGAGTCGATGTGAAAGAAATGGAGAAGAAACTAGAAGCTATAAGGGAAAAAATAGATAAGTGTTCTATGAATGATGTTTTTAATATGGATGAAAATGGTTTGTTTTATAGATTACAATTTGATCATTCTCTTACTACATAACAACTTGAAGGAAAAAGCAAGACAAAGAAAGATAAACAATTTTTATTTGTTGCAATGAAGATGGGTCTGAAAAATTCTTTTATGGATCATTGGAAAATTTTCAAAGCCACGTTGTTTCAAGAATAAGAACATGAATAGCTTGAATTGTCATTATCGTGCTAACAGAAGAGTTTGGATGACAGGTATGATTTTTGAAGACTATGTTCATTGGTTTGATCAGATCATGCATGGTAGAAGACTTTTGTTAGTGGTAAATAATTGTCCATCACATGCGTGTAATATTGAAGGATCAATATGACTTCAAAAATTCAACCTTGTGATGCTGGAACAATAAGAGTTTTGAAGATGCTCTACCGAAGGAGATTTTACCATGAGATTTTATAAGGTTACGAGTTGGTACAGCCGAATCCAAGTAAGATCCATGTTTTGAATGCTGTCATTTTTGCAGTATTGGCTTGGACAATTAATGTTCGTCAAGATACAGTAGCAAATTGTTTTTGACATTGCAAAATTCGTTCAAATGAAGTTTTATCAGGAATTTCAGAAGATGGATCAGCTTGTGATAATTTTATTGATGAACTAGAAGGTTTGATTAATAATCTTGGTTATCGAAATAAAATCGATCTCAATAGTCTACTTGAATATCGAGGTGAAAATGATAAATGTTCAGAAATTCAGACTTTAGTAGAAATTTTTGGCTTCTGTAATTAATGATGATGAAGAAGTCGAAGATGATGATGAAGTTTTGGAACTAGTTACACGTCATGAAGCAATCATCGCGTCTAGAACTCTTCAAATTTTTTGGATATAGATCGAAAAGACAAAATTATAAGTTTTAGAAGCAATAAGGAAAATTAGAGATGAGTTCCAACGAGATTCCAACTTCAAAAAAGACAAACAACACTAGAATCATATTTTACTAAATTATCTTAAGAATAATTATATATGCCTAATATTTACAATTATTAATTTATTATATTATTGGGACTATATTATTACATTGGAGTTTCAAAATAATTATTATCTTATTAATTTATTAAATTTGATCAAATTTTACACTAGTCCGACTTGGGACTAGAGAATTTTATTAATTTATAGAGGTTATTAATTTATCGAGTATTAAATTATGGAGGTTCTACTGTACTAAATATTAGTATCTTTAAAACATAAAATATAAAATATCCAAAAAAGATATAAAGTGTATACCAGGTTGTCTTTGCAGTACGTGTAGGATCCAAATCTAGCATTTTTTTCTCGGCCTTCTCTTATCAATAAATCATCAATCGACATCTGAGAAACCAAAATAGATCCTTGTGTCTCAGGGACATTGTTGGGTTTAGGAGGCATCGTTGTTCTAGCAGATGAATTCAGACTCGAATGTGTATGATTTTGATCATGTAACCATGCTTGGAATTCTCGTCAATCTTTTGATTGCGGAAAATCAGTGGGTTCCATCTAAGATAAAAAAATATAGCGTAAGATAGTCGTGATGATAATGGCTATTTGAGGAGTCTTTTATGTTGTGATATTAATGGTTGATGTTTCAATTTTATAGAATATCAGATACAAAATGTTTCAAAACAGATGTGATATTACAAACAAAAATAAAGAAATAAAACTGAATGCAATCGTAGAGGAGTCGGCAGAGGAGGTCGGAGGAAAAATTATTAGGGAGAAAAGTTATAGATTTATAATTAGAAGTATAATTGTAATATAAAGAGATTTTCAAAACAGATTCAAAATCATAAACAAAAGACAAAGACAAAAGAACATGAGTGTGATCGTAGTGGAGTCGGCTAAGGAGGTTGAAGAACAAATTATTACAGAGAGGAGCTGTAGATTTATAAGAATTTTATAATTAGCTGTAGAATTAAAATATAAAGAGACATGAATCTAGGTTAATCTTATCAATAAGTTAAATATTAGTTACGAGTTAATGTAAATCTTGATAAGATCTTTTTAGATAATTAGATAATTGCATATTGAAAAATTACGCGTTTTGGAGAATTGAATTGTTCATGTTGTCGTTACTCTGTTTTTTCAATTGAATGAATTGAAGTTTGAACATTATTATAATAAAATGTGACATGAGTTGATATTATCAAATATTTGGCCCCTAAAACTTGAAGACACGATGTTTTAATCCCTTATCTAAGGCATTAACTAAGGTAAGTCTACAGTTTCATCAACACATGGCGAAGAAATCATTTCAAACAAGGAGAATTGAATTTTCACGGATTGTAGATGACAAAAATAATACTCAAAAATTTTTATTCAGAGTCGGATGAATATAGAGAAGCTGTTGATTCACTAGAAGTCTCAAAATCTTCAAGCTCATCTCTGAAACTTCCAATATGTTGTCTAATATTAGATGTTTTGAATTAACTAAAGATGCATCTTCAATGGAATGATCAATGACATTATGATAGCAAGTCGATATTTGCTGCAACAGATCATTATCTACCATACCGTATACCCATCCTCTTGGATTTATTTGAGTATTTGTCATTCAAGGGTTTTGTTTGTCTTTGAGTTGAAGGTATTGTATATATCATACTTGATTAGCTTGTGATGCGAGTATACAAGGATAATACTTGGAAAGCCTTCTAGTTGAATTAATTGATGTTACACCTAATTTGTCATGTTGAATGCTGATACTGCGAGTTTTAACCTTATATCCTATTGAAAGTGTACAGCAAACGTAATAGTATTTAGGGATCAAATCCACGAAAACCAATTGCCACACTAACGATTTGATCATTTAACTAGAGCTAAGTCGATGGGTGCTTTGTGTGCATTCGAGTGTAACTAGGAAATTTAATGTAAACAATATCTAAAGTATCAAGTCTAGGGGATTCATAAGGAAATCAAGGGTAGGATGAGGAATCTATTCAGGCAAGATCAGTTCCATTCTCGACTAAGAAATAAAAATTGACTAACCTACTCTCGCAGCGATAATCACTATGCCTAGATCCTAGAGATCCTAACTCTCTTTGGATCTGGGACTCTAACCATGCAGTATTAACGGTTCCTAAGTGTCCACAACCCAACCTAGCATCAACTCTCGTTGGTAGTGAAGGTGTTGCTTACCTAGAAAAGTTCTGGTTCTTATTAAACTTTTGGGATAATAAGTAACATGAGATCATAGATTAGTTAGCTACTCTAAACTAAGCATTAACCATGTTTCTAGGTAGAGATTCCATAATTGAGACCTATTTTTTCCTCATCCTTAATTCCTTTAAGATCCTTAGAATACCATAAACTTGACTATGAACTACTCATACATGGAAATAAAGAACAAGCAAGCAATTGTAAAGAAATTCATTCAAAACTCAGAATAGATGCAATAGATGTTTAGGAATCTTCTCCAATGATGTAGAGATCTTAATCCTTCTCCTCTATGTTACAATAAGAGTCTGCTACTTTTTCTCTCTCTAAAAGCATGTCTAAAAATGTGTTTTTCTAACCTAATATATAGAGTAAACCAAACTGGTACAAAATAAGGAAATTCCCTTTTCGCTTCGCAGAATCTTGGATCGATTGATCCTTAGACTGCTCGATCGATCAACCTTTCTTCATTCGATCGTGAAGCTTCCATATCGTGCAAAGGATCGTGCACAACTTCTCCTTAAATGGCTCGATCGATCTCTGAGTGCTTGGTCGTGCAATGGATCGTACGCATGACATAGACAAACGGGGGTCGATCGCGTCAGGCGTTAGGAGTCAGTTATTGGTAATGCACTTCAAGTTGATCATAGCAATCACACATAAAAATAATGCACTTCAAGTTGATGATGCCTGGGTAACTCACTTCCAGAATCTATTTGAGAACACCATAATACTCTATATCATTTGATCGTGTAGCTATCCCGTAATTTGTTGTTGTCTTTCTAATATCTTCACGGTATATTTGAAAAGAATTTTTTGGTACAATACATCGATGAACACCATGCAAATGAAACTGGACCTCCGACCAATTGTTCCAACCATGTTGGGAATTTTAAACCTTTCTTAGTCCATGTTTGAACCTAAATAAAAACTGTTAGTTAAAATTAGAATTATTATTATTATATTAAATATGATATTTTTGAAATAAATAAACAGCTTTTATATAGAACTCACATAATTTAACATCCATAATGAAAAATTTGTTTGTTTCATCTTATTAAGGTCGACATCATTAATTTGTGGATTTGCCTCTCGAACTTGTGCGACGAACATGCTGAAATTTTCAAAGTAACTAAATATCATTAGTATATATTTTTACAACATGTTATGTTCGTTTTTGTTATTGAATATAAATAAATTTAACATATAAAATAAAATCAAGTATATTTTGTGTACCTTTCGTATGTCATCAATTCATCGAAATTAAAAAGAATATAATTTCTTCTACATTAGTGGGATACAGAGGTTTTTGACCTCCATCATCGTATTTGCTTTCCTAGCTTTTTCTATATTTGGGGTGAAAAGTAGTATGTCGAGAAGGTTGATGTGTCTTCGTTAATACTCTGTGCAATAATCGAACCTTTAACATTATTTAGATTTTTCACTTTCTTCTTCAAATGTAACATACATCTCTCAAATGGATACATCCACCTGAATTGGACAGGTCCACCAAGGTCAGCTTCGCGAGGGAGATGGATACAAAGATGTTCCGATACATCAAAAATGATGAGGATAATATACCACGAAAAAATGCACCAACACCTACATTTTGATCATCACATGACCATAATATATTACTAATAATAAATTAGGAGATAGAAAATAATAATAATAATAATAAATAAGGAAACCCCAAAAACTAAAGAGAAAGAGTTGTTGTAATGCTTACCTGCAATTGCTTCATTCACGTTTGTTGGTATGAGTTCTTTAAAGACAAAGGAAAAAAGACGTTGCATAAAAACATGGCAATTATGACTCATCATTTTGGACAACTTACCATTTTGGATATCAACGCAGTTTCGTAAATTCGATGCATAACCATATAAAAATTTAACACAATGAATAATCCACTTTGAAAAAACTCATCCTCTACAGTTCCATCTAATCTGAAAAGAGGAACCAAACATTTACCATTTGCCATCACATGTAGCTCATCTTCAAATTATCCTTCGTCTTCCCTTCGACATTTAAAATTTATTAATGATGTTGTCAAAAATGTTTTTCACAATTTGCATAAATCGATATGGAAAATCTTAAAAAATACTCAGTTTGTGCCAGTTATGATATTCACCATATCCATCAGGAGGTGAATGTCCATTTCCTTTGCAATCAGTTGTCTTTTCGACACCAAAATCTATCAATTGTGTCAGCAAATCGAAACCAGTTAACTTTGGAGGTGGAAGATCCTGAAAACTATGTTCTTGATAAACAATGTCTTGCTACGCCGATAAGGGTGGTTTATTGGTAGAAATCTATGATGACATTCAAACCAACACATCTGAAAGATCTATGTTTTCCTGGCAATGAGGATATGCTAATCATCCACGTGTCATCCATCCATATAGCATTCCATAAGTCGGGAAATCGCTTATAGTCCACATAAGCACAACCTTCATAACAAAATTTTGTTGGCTTGAGATATCATATGTTGTAACACCATGATTCCACAAATCATTCAACTCATGAATCAAAGGTTGTAAAAACACAGCAAGTGATCGCTTTGGGTGATCTGGACCAAGGACTAGTATGGTGAGGAACAAAAATCTCTTTTCATACATAAATTTGGTGGTAAATTGTAAGGTGTCTACCATGTCTTCCAAATGGATTGAAGCTGTCCGTACATGATGTGAGGTATACATTCCTTGTTTCACGTGAAAATTCAGGATATACTTACTGAAAATGTTTCCACGCTTTAGTGTCTAAAGGATGTACAATTTCTCCACCTGTCGACAGACCAACAGATTAGCATCTGCATTCCAATAGATCATACAATTTTCGACACATACATCAATCATCTGAAATGGTAATCCTAGGCCGAAGACAAGTTTCTTAATCTCATTATTGGATGTTGGACAAAGATTATTTTCTGGCAGATAATCTTTAACAAAATCAGCTATTGCATCCATACAATCTTCGCTCAAATTAAAATAAGTTTTTATAGACATCATCCTAGTTGTAGCATATAAAGGTGAATGACCCAATTTACAACCTTCATAGATAGGTTGATTTATTGCATCTAACATATCAAAAAACATTTTTTGCTTGCGAATTTGGTTCTTTATTTGTATTACCACTTTCCATAAATGATGATATATTTTCCTTGTATGTGTCTGTCACTATATTCACAGTGTCTAAGTTTTCTCTTGGTAAAGTAGGTTGATCATATGTCTCTGCCCTGATTTGATTGCTACTTGGTAAAGTATATGCATCTTCTCCATGATAAAACCAAACAAAATAATTTGATCTAAAACCCCAGTTAAATAGGTGAATCCATACCTCATTAATAGTTTGGAATTTTCTATTACTGCATTAAATACATGGACACAAATTATGGTTGGTGACTTTGAGTTGTGGCAAATTGCATGAATTGGGTTCATCCATCAGTGAACTCTCTTGTGACTTCACCTGTTGAAGGATCGCGATGTCAGTACATCCATTCTCTATGATTATGGAAATTAGCAGACATTTTATATTTTTATTTTTTTTATTAAAAGAGCAAAATCAAAACAATTGAAAGAAAATCCCCTTCGGCCTTCAATAATTTGTATAGAGAACATTGGTTCTAATACTTCTAGGATTTAGATCGTTGTCTTAATCCTAGTGGGATTTCGATTTTGGTCCCATAATCTTTGTATATTATCAGAAATAACAAAGGTTTGGCCTTTTGGTGATTTATGATTAATTAATAAGCTACTTCGTACTATTTTAATACAAGCAATCTGGGATGAATTAAGAAGGTGAAAATAACAACAAATCTAATACAAGCAAAGGTTTGCCTGGCTAAAAATTTAAAAGAACAAAGTTTGTTATTAACTTAATCTGAACCTAAAAACCCAACTTGGTCCAATAATTATAACCACAATATTCTGAATTTCAGAGAAAATATTATATAGTAGGTTCCTACGTGTTTTTCTCATGGTTTCTAAACAAATAGATTTCTATATCTCGATTTATGAGAGACTAGCCAGCATTGACATTCATGCCTCATGTATAGACAATCTTCATGTGTCATATATTGAACAACACCCAAACATTGACATTCATTTAACTTAAGCTATCTAACACTTTCCTGGAAGAGATAGATTAGATTACCTTGCCATTTCACGATCTTGCATTCGTGGAAGAAGTTGTTTATGAAAAGTTGAAAGATCCTCCTCTAAGCAATTGTTTTGCTGCTCCTCAATCTTAATCAACACTGAAAATTTGTAATCACTTATCAAACATATCAAATCAAAGAAAAAGAAGACAAATTTAGAAACCAATTGGGATGTTCATGTGTTTCTCATTTTAGAGGCAGATCGTGAACCTAACTAATTCATTTAGCTCAGCTTTTCTAGACATCTCTTTTACATAAGTAACAAATATAGAAGAGGCAGAGTCGTGAACCTAAGTAACAAAGCACCTAAGAAACTCCCATATACAATAATCAGATCAGAAAAAGTTATAAGAACATAACCAACACTTAAATGTATGAAAACATAAAGCACCTAAGAAACTCCCATCACAAAGCATCACAAAGGATGTTAAAAGCTGAAACTCATTTTATTCCAATTTACCAGCTGATGGAGAGATTGATCACTGAGGGAAGTTAATTTTTTATAAAAAAACAGACTCATCAACATGACTAAAACCAGCACGAAGATCAAACAATCGATAGTTTGAGCAGTCGGATAGTTTGAGAAGAAGCAACTCACACTAGCTTATTTTTTGCTTTAAGGCATTTACGAAACAAGATTGAAAATGATTAGGTGTGCTCCCCTAAATCTACAGCTAGGTTTCGAGTAAGCTAGAGATACTTGAGAATCATGTGGGGGTGTGTTGACTCATTCTGACCTCAGCGAGAACTATTTTGACAGGTGATTTTCATATTGTTGCATTTGTGTCAGCATCTGGTCCAATTTCATATAAAAAAAAAAACTAAAATTGACCTCTAAGCTTTCAAATCTCACGATATGGCCTCGTTAATGAGCTGGAGTCCCTTCTCCACCATGTCGAACCGTCCAGACAACTCCGCCCCCATTTCTTCAAGATCTTCACCATGATTAGATTCGATTGAGAAGAAATCGCCATACATTATACCATATGTGATAGAAAATGATTCTCAATCATACAATTTCTATCACAAAATCAAGATATACAATGATTTTAGGCTCCATATTCTCACGTCAAGATTCACATATCACAAATGGTATGAGTGGGCTTATCATCTCTCTTTGTTGGCCGAAAGTTTGGCCATGAGAAAGTTGTTAAATGAAGCTCTAAATCACTTGACTTAGATCATTTTCATTTAATCTTGTTCGTCTCTGTAGAAAGAGAAAATTTAAAGGGTAAAATAACGAATGACGAAGAACCTGTGATTATGAATTATCTTCATCTGTTCAAATAGCTTTTTTTTCTTTCTCTTTTCTCAAACATTATGGGCCCAAACATTTGATTCTTTTTGGTAGGAAGTAGTTAAACGTTTGATTGATTAGTAATGGATAAGTTTTTGAATAAAATTTTATTTTTCAAAAATTGATTAAAAATTAGGGTTGATATTACCTTGCGGAGCTTTATTTTATTGGATTTCATTGACCAAATTATAACCATAAATAAAAAATTTAAAATATTTTTTAATGAAATATGTTCAATTGTAATATTCAATTAAATATAAAAATTTATTAATTAAATTCATATGAAATTTATTATCGTCCAATAATAATCACAAAATTTTGATCATAAAGTTTTGATGTTATATCGACATTCTTTTATTCAAAATATTTTTACTATTTGATGACCAAATATATATTTTATTAAAATTTGATAGATTGTTGGTCCTAAATATTTTGACTAAAGTTTTAGTCAAAATAATTGATCAAAGATTAATTCGTCAAAAAAAATGTCATTACATTTTGATAAGGTTTTAACCTTCTTTTATCAAAATAGTTTTGATTATTTAATGACCAAATATGTAGTTTATTAAAATTTGATGGAATTTTGGTCAAAAAAAATTGACCAAAATTTTGGTCAATAATTTTGGTCATAAAATACTATGTTTTCTAGTATTGTTAAAGCATATATCCAATGTGGTCTTTTAATGGGGTTCTTAACAAGTAATTGAGATTAATTTAATAAAACTAGGATTAATATAGGAAGAACCAATTCTTAATTAGGAGTTTTAAAGATTGTTAAGAAACGCCAACGTGTCAAGCTCTCATTGGATCAAAGTTTTTGGCAAAAAAAAAGGCAGAGGGTCTTGTTATTAGGCATCATTTCTCAAAAAAATTATTTCTTCTTTCTTTTCCTCTCCGATGGCGATTCCCGTGCGATATCTCCATTGGCTATCAAGGCGGCTCAGTAGTGGAAATGTCAATGCTCCTCCTTCTTCTTCTCTGGTAACTCTCGTCTTTTCATATTCTGATTTTTTTTAATGAGTTTTTGTGTTCTTTCTTCCGTTTTCTTCGGAATCAATTGCATCCCTAATCTCCACGACACCCATCCTCTTCTTCGCTCTGATGTCTTCTTTATCTTCTTCATCCATGCGATCGAGTTTAGATTTAGTTCATCTCATCTCACTTATCCAATTCACCAAATAGTAGAAATTTTTGTAACTGATTAAGCAGATTGATGAGTGATTGTGTGTTCATAGGTGGAAGTGAAATTGATCGATGGAGATGGTCAAGCATGATGTTGAAGTCTACACTTTATTGTCGTAACATAATCAAAATAGAATCAGAAGAGCTCGGGTGAGTTCTTTTCAGTATCTCTCTTCTTTTTTGCCTAGCTTTAGGGAAATGGCGATACAACATGTGATTGGTGGTGAGAGTTGTCATTGTTTGAAAATTTGACCTTAAAAATCAAGCTGAGAGGTGTGTGGTGTTGATGTTGGGATATTTTTGTTTCAATTTGACAGTGTTCCACTATGGAAGTGTTGCATAAGTTTGATTGTGAAATTCTCTAGTTTTAATCTTAACTATTATTAGTTCAACAGCTTCACTTCATTGTCGTGATAGCTGAATTGTGAGATATTAAAGACTTCATGGGTGTTTTGATAATGACATCGCAATTTCATAGCATATTTTCTCTTTTTCCCTATAAATAGCCTTCTATAAGATTGAATGTTCACACCAAATCACAAACTTTAAGAGAGAGAAACAAGAGAGGGAAAAAAGTTCTCAAAATTTTTTTATAAGTTTCAAATTGGAAAAAGAAATGACTTCGGAACATGAAGTGTTTGCACTACGATGATGGATGTATAATCGAAGAAATATGGAGACTGGAGAAGTGACGAAGGAGTTTTGAGATGGCTGCAAGCATTCATAAATCAAGTGGCTAATAACCCATTTACTCCGAATGACGGTAACATTTTTTATCCGTGTATAAAGTGTGGAAACAAGAAATATTTGAATATCGATATGGTGAAAAGACATGTATATAATAGAGGATTTACTTCTTACTATTATGTGTGGTTTTCACATGAGGAAGGGTACAGCTTGGGTGCTGGAAGTAGTAGTACAGGTGTTGATGTTGATGATCGACCTAGTCATGATAATAATTATAATTATGGCGGAAAGATGGTTGAAAACTATGATCATCTACAAGGAAATAGGAATCATGATATGGTTACAGATGCACATTATGGTAATATTCCCATTGTTGAAAATACTATTAAAGAACCTAACGTTGAAACAAAACAATTGTATGATATGCTAGATGCTGCAAATTAACCCATCTATGAGAGATGTAGAGATGGTTTATCTAAATTTTCAATAGCATCTAGTTTGATGTCTATTAAAAGTGAAGGAAACGTAAGTGAGAGAAGTATGAATCAATTTGCTGCTAGGAGTTATTATGAAATGCAGAAGATAGTTGCGGGTCTTGGATTACCATCAGAAATGATTGATGTTTGTATTGACAATTGCAATTTTCAATGATTTTTTGGAAAGAGGATGATAACTTGCAGGAATGTTGATTTTGTGGGAAGCTCATATACGGAAAAGCTGGTAGAAGGATGTGTGTCCCATACAAACGTATGTGGTACTTGCCAATCACTGATCGATTAAAACGATTATATATATTGGAAATGACATCTTTGGTAATGAGATGGTATTCAAAACATATAGTAAATGATGGCGAGGTCACACACCCTTCAGTTGAAAAGGTTTGGAAACATTTTCAATCGGTACATTTTGACTTTGAGAAAGAGTCTAGGAATGTTTATTTTGGCTTATGCATTGATGAATTTAGCCCATTAGGTTTGTCTAGGAGAAATATTTTCTATGGTCTGTCATATTGACGCCATACAATTTTCCACTGGATATGTGCATGCGGAGTGAATTTTTGTTTATGATTATTCAAGTGTCATAACCTAGTCATCCTAAGCGTTCCCTCGATGTGTTCCTGCAACATATAATTCATGAGCTGAAACATTTATGGTATACGGGTATTCGCATATTCGATTACTCGCAGCAGCAGAATTTCAAAATGCATGCAGTTTTATTGTGGACAATAAGTGACTTCCCGGCATATGGAATGTTATCAGGATGGACGACACATGGAAGGTTATCTTGTCCATATTGTATGAGTTGGTCTGATGCATTTCAACTAAAATATGGTAAGAAGTCATGTTAGTTTGATTGTCATCGTTGGTTTCTCTCCATGCATCATCCATACCGAAAGAATAAGAAATTATTCAAGAAGAACAAGGTTGTGCGTTTTCCTCCCCCAACACACATGTTAGGCATTGATATGTTCGAGAAAATTGATCATTATGGAGCTCAGGAAACATGTAACATGGGGGAAATTGGCACACTCCAGGAAACATGTCTGACGGATATGGTGATTCTCATAATTGGCACAAGAAGATTATCTTTTGGGAACTCCCATATTGGAAAGATCTCTTACTATGGCACAATCTTGATCAGATGCACATCGTAAAAAAGGAGCATTGGAATGGTCTTAGTTCGTTTCCCGAAAATTCATTTCGGATAATTGAACCTTCTCAAATTATTTCTTTTTAAGACATTGAATTTTATTTTTCCATTATAAGGGGCTCGTACTAACACTAGGAACACGATTTTAAATGTGCAGGGAAAGAGTAAAAATATTTTCAAAACAAAGTTAGACTTAGCTGAAATATGTGCAAAGGCCGAATTACATATCACAAGGGATGGCAAACAACCGATTTCAATATTTTGTTTGTCCGGAGAAACTAAGCAAACATTGATTAATTGGATTTCATCGGATGTAAAGTTTTATGATGGTTACGTGTCCAAATTCTCAAGATGTATAGAGTGAGGGAGAAAAATATCTGGTATGAAGAGTCATGATTGTCATGTATTCATGCAAAGACTTCTTCCTTTTGCATTACTTGAGCTTGTACCGATGATTGTCCATGAATCAATTTCTGGCAAATATTTATTTTCTTAGTATATTAATTATAAAAGTGGATTACCTATATAGTAAATATCAACTTTTGTAGGGATCGGAGCATTTTTCAGGGATGTATGTACACGAACACTAACAGTGGATGGCACAGCTCAATTAGAAGCTAACATTCCAGTGTTGCTATGTAACTTGGAAAAAAATATTTCCTCCTGCATTTTTTGATGTGATGGAACATCTTCCAATCCACCTATCATATAAAGCAGCTCTTGGTGGACCTATGGAATTTTGATGGATGTACCCGTTTGAGTGATTCATGGGTCATCTAAAAAGAAAGCTAAAAAATCAAGCAAAAGTTGTAGGAAGTCAGATAGAGGAAACTTCTTATTTCACATCATATTACTTTACTTCAACCGTAAAAAAAGAAACAAACCCAAGTAGGACGATATGACGATGGAGGGGTTACACCATCATATGCCATTATGGTTCCTGAAATGTTCAGTCATATAGGAAGTCTGAGTGGGAAATTAAAGGAAGAGTATTCGGAAAATCACACATATTATCGTGCCGCTCACAATTATATATTGTAAAACTGTGAAGATGTAGGGCCTTTTGAAAGGTATATATATATATATATATATATCCATTTATTAATTCATTTATTTACATACATATTCTTAATAATCAATATACTTTATTTGCAGTGAATTTGACAAATAGATACGAGAAACCTTCCCTAGTTTGCCAGAAGCAGAGTATGACATGTACAAAGAACGCGATTTTGGATGATGGTTAAATTACTATGTACGTAACATTAAAAATTAACTATATATAGTTTTCAAAATTAAATTACAACATATATAATGTTTATATACATATATATATATATATATTGAAGGTGAAAATGGGTGTTCAGGCAAACCAATGTCATTATGGTTGCATGAGATAGTTGATGACCCAATTGCAAGAATCGTAACGGATCCAGTGTATTTAACTCACGGATACACTTTTCATACATACGACCATGGTTCAAATAAATCGACTACAAATTTCAGAATCCATGTGCTAGGTGAAACTAATTTTACGGGATTGTGAACAAAATTATAGAAGTCACATATCCTAGAATTCTTGGATTAAGATGCATATTATTCCAATGTCAATGTACAATACGATGGCCGGTCGTGGAGTGCATACTATAAAAGTGAATCCAAGAGGTCGTATAGTGGGGGAGGCCAATGATGTGACTATGCAACAAGAAATATCATCGAAAGTCGCTATAGATGTTGAATCCATAGAAGTTATCATACATGCACAACAAGAAAACACGGACTTTGAAAAGTTCAAAGAGACATAAGAAGAAGAAGAAGAAATTAATGAAGAAAAAGACACGGAAGAAGAATAATATCACTGAATAATTTGTTTTACTATTTGAATGTATCTTTTATATAAATGATGTTTTTTTATTCAAAAATTTGGAGCATGCGACATCTTTGCGACGTTTCTGCGATATTTTGGCTCAGACGTTGCAGGGATGTTGCAGACTCCAAAAACTGTAACCGTCTTGGTGCAACCGTTACCCAATCAAAACATTGTACAATATATAGAAAATTGAAAGTGAAGATACATGGAAACCAAGGATACATCGATCGTCTATCCTCAATCGTATCTAATACGATCGAGGTTCTCGGGATCAACCCCGAACTTGTAGTCTATACACTTAGACTTTTCAAGAATTTTAAAAACAAATTGGAGTCTGCAACATCTGCACATGCGACATCGCAAGGATGTCACACATCTCTGTTGTTCCTGCAACATTTTGGCTCAGACGTCGCAGGGAAATCGCAGACTCCAAAACCCTAGTTTCATCGCATGTACGTCGCAGACTTGCGACATCCTTACGATGCACATACACTTATTACCATTACGCTGCTTCTCTTTCTCCTCATTTCTTATCCCAAAATTTTTTGTGTTATCCTCCTTTTCTCTTGCCCCATCTCGCCACCACCGCCGACCATCGTCATCTCAACTTCCGCCCTCTCTCTTCTCTCATCTCATATCTCTACCTTCATCTCGTCTTCTTCCATTTCCCTCCATTTTTTCCGACCAAACTTTCTCTCGCGTCTTCACCTCTCCAGTGGCGACCCTTTCCCTACCGGCTACCCTCTGTCTCCTCCAAACCTCCTCTCAATGCAAACCTCCAATTCTAGTTTCTTAGATTTAGGATTTTAATGTAGGGTTTGAATATGTTAGATTTGTGATTTAAATTGTTAGATTTAGGATTGAATTTGTTAGATCTAGGATTTTAGGATTTACAAAACAATTTTAGGATTTATCAAAATGTTTTTAGTGTTTATAAAACATTTTTTGATTTATTTAACGTTTTTTAAGATTTATAAAAGGTTTTTTGGTTTTATAAAACGTTTTTTAATTTATAAAAGGTATTTTGGATTTTGTAAATCGTTTTTATGATTTCTAAAACATATTGGGATGTGTAAAACATTTTTCGAATTAATAAAATGTTTTTAAGATTTATAAATTATTTTAGGATTGGTAAAACGTTGTTTGGATTTATAATACGTTTTTGACTTTATAAAACGTTTTCCGACTTTATAAAACGTCTTGCAAATTTATAAAACGTCTTTTGAATTATTTATAAATTCTTTAAGTATTTTTAAAACGTTTTTAGGATTTATAAAAACGTTTCTTAGATTTATAAAACATTTTTTGAATTTATAAAACGTTTTAGTAATTTCTAAAACTTCTATCTAAGTTTTTTGTTATTTCAGATGTATGGGGGTCATAATCCGTACACCATATATCTTTCTGAGGCCGGTAAAACCTGTCCATCGGCTCTTGGACCGGGTACGAGATTTGTTCCTCCTACGTCAGGTGCTAGTTTCAACACTCATCCAGGGTTTTCTCTAGTAGCAGATACTGCTCATATACCTCATGGAGCTTACCAGGCCTGGACACCAAAGGATGCTGCATGGATGAGTATCGAGGATATTCTCTCTTATCCCATCCACAAATATCTTCCAAATCTAAATTTGAACCGTCCTCCGAGAACTTTGTGCTATGTTATCGAGGATATTCTCTCTTATCTCTCAATCCTCTAGAGCTTCTAACGATCTAAGGGAGCTCGTAGATCATCAGACACAAAAGGTAAATCGGACGAACAGTGAGATAGCCAAGACAAAGAATAAGATATCGACATACGATCAACTATGGTCTATCATGGCGAAGAAAGACCCAAATTTAGTTGATGTGTTTGCGGAGATAAACGTTGAAGATGCGGCTTCATGCTCGGTCAACTTGGACCAATTCTAGACTTTTTAATTATTTTAATTTTTATTATATTTTATTTTAGTTATTTTCAATTATTTTCGTCTTATTAATTTTGAAAAACAAATCGTTATTAATTATTTTTTGAAAAAAAAATGTCGCAAAGACGTCGCGGAACTCAGACTCGTAAAAACGTCGCAGAGCAGAAACCTCGCAAGGTCATCGCAAATTCAAGCCACATAGAGGCCTCGCGGAAGCCGGAGTCGCAGTAACGTCGCAGATGTGGATGTTGCAGATGACTCACTACGACTGAATCGAAAAGCTGTCGCAGAACAATATGTTCTAGAGGCATCATAGACAGGTGTCTCACAACAACATCGCATAACGTGACGTCGCAGAAACTGTGCAGGGTGCGATGTCACAATAGTCTTGCAAAAATTGCTTCGCTTTTGCGGTGCATTTATTAGCATTGTCTTTGCGACATTTTTGTACGTCGCAGTCTTTGCGACACCTCTGTGACGTTTTTCCACTTGCGGCTAACGAATAGCGACGTTTTAATCGATGTCGTAAGGCTGTCTCAACTTGCAATTTGCGATGCTTCTGCAACGTGTTCTTCCATTGCAATTGTCTTATTTTCTTGTAGTGATACTAATATCACATTATCAATTACTTCAAAACTTCTTTAGACATCTTCTCTGTGTTTTTTCTAGGTTAAACACAGCAGTAAGCATTGTAGGACATGTTACCGTTGTGTTGAAGGGTTTGATCACCATTGCAGGGTAAGGTTTTGGGGTTTCTATCCACCTAAATCTTTCAGTTTCTGAAAATGCTGCTTTGTCTTGATTTTATATACATATTGTTTTGTCTGTGTTATATTCAGTGGCTTAATAACTGCGTTGGGAAAAAGAATTACACCACATTCATACTCCTGATGGTTTTCGTCTTGCTCATGGTGTATTATTCCCTCTAAACTACTTACCACAAAAACTGGAAACGTTCTGGTTCATTGAAATAATGACATTGGCTTTTGTTTTGTTGTTATGTTTTGTACTTCAACAAGTTGTTTTGGTTCTCGTATACAAACTTTGGCATCATTCTATAATTTCATACTCTATATTTTCTACATTTAAAATTTTAAAAATGTAAAATAACTATGTTTTAATTTTTTATTAAAAATTAAAAGTGGAGTTCTACCATTGGAATTTTAAAAACTAAAACAGAAACAAAATTTCTTATTTTGTAATAAATTATTATTTTTATTAAAAAAAGTTAAGAATTTCTAATAAAATTTAATTAGTTGGAGATAGTATTATACCTAAAATTTCATTTGAAAGAGTAAAAAACATGAAGGGTCGATGGAAAAGACCTTATCAAGATATTATTCCATTGATCACAAGTTTTAGTTGATTTTCTCATTAAATCTCGGTTGTTTTCTTTATACTATATGATGTAGATGACCAAAATACTTAATCATAATTTGATTATAGGCTAAATTATTTTAAAAGTTAACCTAGAAAGTAATTTAACTTCAAATGTACATAAATTGTATATATATTTTCAAGATAACAGTGTCAAGCCACTTTTAAATTCTTAGAAAAATATCAAACCACTAAAATATTATCAGTTCCACAAAATATTGATTTTTTTTGTTCAGTAATTGCACAAAATATGTTCTATTTTATTTTTCTTGAATTTCTTTTATCTAATTCTTAACTTATTAAATCATAAAGTAGTTTTTTCGTTTATAATAGAATAGATGCTAGTATATCAATAAATGTAAACAACTTTTTTACGAAATTGGTTTCTTCATCTTTATTAATGGAATATTCAATTAACCAAAAAAGCATAGCGATTATTTGAAATGGAATTATGGTGAGAAAAAGTATATAAACATTTAACTAGTTCGTGTCACATGATTCTCAGAAAAATGTATTTTTAATATTAGGATAAACAGATTCATATAAATATGATCCATAAAGATCTCGTCTAATTCAAAATGGAAAACAATTTCTGATTTAAAATAATATTCGTCAATCCAGTCCAAATTGTTGCAATTTACTGACACAACCTGGCACCGTCACTCGTGCATGCATGGTATAGACTTAAACCAATTCTAACTTAAACTACGCAA
Organism: Lepidium sativum; assembly: GCA_023374145.1. Lineage (NCBI taxonomy): Eukaryota > Viridiplantae > Streptophyta > Magnoliopsida > Brassicales > Brassicaceae > Lepidium > Lepidium sativum. Next base: position 19,185 of record JAKUCM010001748.1, read on the forward strand.
TAATATAATAATCTTTAAAACAGACGAATCCACAATATACCCTAATCCACGAGTGACTCTTACGTACAAAGAAACTTCCTTTTATATCGTCAATTTCATATACCTCCAAAATGAGCTGTTCTGTTCCCCATATGTTTCATGCCCGTACAAGACCCCAAATTACGGATCCTTCTTCGTACTTTCCTTCTGATCCCTCACTTTTCTTCTATATATAATCTCGCTTTTCTTCTGATTCAATATATCTCCTCTACTCTTCACTTTATATCCCAAAAACCGTAAAAACCAATTACATATTTCGAATAAGTTAAGATCTATGGCTCAGATTAACTTCGAGAGTTTAAGGGAGTTACACGACTGTGCTAACTATCTCCTTGATCACTGTCCAAAAACAAGAGAGTCTCTGTCTCATCAAGGACAAGAAAAATGGACAGAACAAGCTTCAGAAGCTTCATTGAGGATGTTAGATATCTGTAACTTATCCAAAGATGCCATGACGATTGTAAAACACAGCTTACAAGATCTACAACTAACTCTACGAGGCAATGAATCATCTGATGTTAACGACAAAATCGCTGCGTATAATCGGTATAAAAACAAGCTGAAGAAGGAGACATTGAAATGCTTAAATTGTTTGAAGAACATGAAAGGAAGTGGAGAAGGAAGAGTAGACATGCCAATAGAAATGAACCTTCTCTTTGTAACAGAGGTTTTAAAGGAAGTGAGAAGAGTCGTTGTTACAATGGTTGAGTCATTGTTCTCACTTGGTTGTATTCCTTGGCTAGAGAAGAGATCAAGCAAAGGCTCTTTGTCTTCGATTTTTACTATTCGGTCTTCGTATTGGTTAGACGACGTTTGGGGTGAGACGGCGGTGCAAAGTGCAAATACAAGGTTGGAGGCGGCGGAGATTGCTGTTCAGGAGCTTGAAATAGAGTTGGAATCTATTTTCCGGCGATTGATTCAGACGAGAGTTTCACTTCTTAACATTCTTACCAGCTAGATATATGTCTGAAATACGTTTTGCTTAAGACGGACATGTTTAATTTAACATTAAATTTTTTATTTCTAAGATATTGTTTTGGAACTTATTGTAGGTTTGTAACATTAAATTATTAATTCATTTGTAGACAGCAAATAATTTTATTTCACATTCAAATTCATTTGTAGAAAGCAAGACAATATCAAGCAATTGCAGACTAAAATTAAGTGTCAATTTAAAAAAGATGCACCAAGTCTTGCAAAGTTGTGTACAAAAACCATTCACGTCTTCTTCACAGTTCTCTTTATTTCGACATATGAAGCTGAAAATAAAAACAGAGACGATCCATTCTTTCGTCATGATCTTCAAAGGTTCAATCAGACCTACAAGCAAAACCCAGAAACCAGATTAGTCTCAAGTAATCTGAGCAATGCTTATAAGGCTGCATCAAAAGTGATCTCGAGGATAATATATAGCACAGCCATCGTTTGCCTAACTACCAATCTACAATGTCTCAACAAACAGAAAAACTCAAAACATGTGTCATAAATTAATATAACGAACTTTCAAGATGAAGTCACCCAATGGTCATTCACTAAATTTCCAAGAGGTTAATGACCCACTTTAGTGAATATAAATCAAGATCATGATGCAGACAAGAGTTAAAGATCCTCTAAACTTTCACCATTTGTATGAACCAAACCCAGATCAAAGCTACGATCTTTCTTCAAGACCAACTACATACCACTTTAAAAGAGATGTAGGAAGTAAGTGCCAGTTTAAATTCTTATCCACATTATGCATAGACTTTATTCATTAGAAAAACTGCATTTAATAACTTTAACGATGGTATCAACAAAGAAAATACAGACATTACCTAGTGATGATCCCCATGACCGTGATCACCATGGCCATCCCAAGGGTGTCTCCATCCCTAAGCAGTTACCAATAGCAAGATCAGAATTTAGTCACCATGAAAGAATTACAGAACCTAGTACCTTTACAAGAATGAGTCTTACCATAACTACGGGACCATCTTGCTTTGCCCTGTACAGAATCCAGAACCTGAAGATATCAAAAAGTTGAGTATTAAGATGTGAATGCTAGGGAAAATCACAACCTAAGTGATTGCTTCTTCAATTATTCTCAACGAAATGAAACTGCAATTGACATTAGATCCCTCTAGAAACATAATCCCTTAATTCCCCTTTGTCTCCTAACACGAATCAATATCTACTTGATTGCCTCTGATACTAATTTGACACATCCATTGCCAAACCGAAAAAATTTAGATTTCTGGTTCCTCGTGAGATCAATTAGCCGAAAATCCCAAGGTGAGATCTAGCTTTGATCGAGATCAAAAACAAAAAGAGCGAAAGCGGGAGAGAGAAATGTACCACATGACGGCGCACAAGCCTTTTCCGGTGACGGTGTGCCACGTCTTGGGAGTATGAACAGTGACTCCCTTGTAAGTTATACCTCCGCCATGTCCTCCACCCATTCTCTCTCGAAACCCTAGATTCTTCCTGAATCGCACTTCAATTTCAATTTCAATTTCAGACCGAAAAGCTCTCTCTCTCTCTCCTTCTCCGCTTTGACAAAACACTACCTGAGATTTGCAGAGTCGAGACTTTCAACAAGGCCTCAATTAAAAGATATTGGCCCAATTTAAAGACCAAAAAGCCCATTTGTATGGTTGTTTCTTTCACCTTTCTTTTCTGGTTGCGTCTTAGGTTGAAGCCTGAGCAGACAAACTGGAGCTAAACAATCGAATTGAACCTAACCAAAAATAGATGTCCATTTCTGTTCCGGTTCTTGTTAAATAACCCAATAATTCCAGAATTTTAGTAATGTTGGTTTTTCAGTTTGGGTAGGAAAAAAACACCAAAAATAATTATATAGGAACCGAATCAAATATAAGATTAATCAACTAGTTATACTATCAATATCTAGTTACTCTTCATCATATTTTTAGATATTTAGTTACAGTTTTTGAATAATTGATTATTCTAATTATAAATAATTATTCGGAACCAAATAAAAACAAATTAAATGTCTCGGACTAGGTTCAACCAGATTTGTTGCTTAAAACTTGGGTGGCACTGGAATATTAACACTCAATGGATTACATGGTTACTGTTATCTGTTTTTCATATATAAATCGAATTTTCTATGCTTATATTACAACTTTTATCTTAACATCAATTGAATACTTATGATCTGATACATTACAATTGCTTAACTTCGTCCCATATATTTGACTCTTTGTAATATCATTAAATGATACGTGAGCAATAATCTGAGTAATTAGTTACATGATCGTCTACATTGTAGACAAACAATAACAACCCTTATAGGAAAAATGCTATCGAAAATACCATTTGTTACAAAATTAATGACTGAAGCTGGCACTGTCCACGAAAGAGAGAAGACATTGAAGTCCGCTTGCAGGTGTTGCTCGTAGAAAAAACCTCTGACTTCTCCACATCATCATCAACGGACATACTCCTCCTCACAAGATTGATAATATGATTCATTAAACTTACATCACAAGGAACCTTTAAAGGACCATCAATGGTAGTCCCAAACTCATCTTCAGCCATCTCCAATAGCACCTGTAAGATCGGATGGTTCAGATTATCCAATGGCAAAACAAATTTCTTCCCTTCTTTTGTGTACACAGAGAAATGTCCTTTCTTCCTTTTCCTCCATTACTCCATCACTTCAGAGAGTCTTATTCCTTTAGAATACAGTTTCTTCATTATTCTTTATCTTTCTTTCTTTGTATGTGTTACTTTGGCTTTGTTAATTTTGTTTTGACTTAATCTCTATGCAACCATAACAGCCTCACATAGCTTCTATATATATAGCAAAAAAAATGGACAAAACATTGGATTTTGGTATGTGTGGAGGGAAAAGGATGTTCGTGTTTAGTTGACTTTCTTTTTAGTTGCTTTTTTCTTTAATTTGTCCACAATTCTCACGCCCACTCCTGTACGTCCCGAGCCTTCTACAAATATCTAGAGATCTTCAAACATGAACTGCAAGTTTTTTTGGTTACTGATACCTAAGTGTTGCTGAACACAAAGGTAATACCAAAGTGGTTGCATAACACAAAGGTAGTTTCTGTTGTGATAGAAACATGTGAGCATTTGGAGCAAGTTGCTTGCTACTTTTCATTTTATAGTACTCTCTTCTAATTTCCTGAGTGTTCTTTGTTCTCTTTTTTTCTAGTCACATGAGAATCCTGCAAACCATTTTTACAAAATTTTTACTGTTAACAAATCAATATTAGTACACCATAGTATTAAGTGTTGTATAGATAGATGAAAAAACTAGATATCTTGTGTGCTCAAATGAAACAAAAAATCTTCCCTGATCGTGCCTAGCAAAGTTATGCAAACTCCCGTTCTATTTTATATAGGAAAACAACCTTTTCAACCACTTTTGTTCCGATATGTCTAAGATAAGCCCTAAATTTGCTTCATTCTCCTGATTCCCTACCTCAGGTCAGGTCTATTCTTCTATGGACAGAAGCGATGTGTCCCAAAGTCAGTCTGAGCTTAACTGTAATCTTCATCAATGCATATGAGTAGTTCATGCAAGGGAAGAGTTGGCGTTTGGCTGCGTGAGAAGATAAAAGGTTTGCAGCTGCTTAGTGGTTTTGGTCTTTACATGGAGAGAGGAAGAAGCATCCTTCGTTTCTTTTTCCTGGCTTGTCTCACTTGCTTTGTGACTTTCATACAGACGAGCAATAGCAGAGTGACACAAACAAGGATGACTGCTAGTTGCAACCGTCTGAAGTATAAGGATACTGCTGAAAACACTAGGAATGCTAAGATCACTAGTTCCCATATGACAAAGACTGCAACATCGACCCTGACACAAAACAGACAAATGAATAGCATAAGTACCACAACTAAATGTTCAAGTCATCATCAAGATACAACAATAGAATCAAGATGGGAGATTGAGTGAATCAAGCGCAAAAGTGTATACATTATGTCGTGAAAAAAGGAGGAAGTAGCATAATAACAACATAATCATGTTTTGAATCTCAACAAACTGTACGTTCGGGTAGGGTTGATCACTGATTCTGTTATCCATTGAGTAGCCAAAAACAGGAGGTGTATATCGAGACTGAGCTATAGAACAGGCTTAAGTTTAAAAAGCGAAGGCTATTTGAATAGCACAATCAGCTGTCTTCGAAGATTCATAAGGTCAAAGTTATCCTTATAAGGACAGGACTAGTATAGTGACTCTATATTTATATAAAACCTTCAAGCTAGAAAAAAACTGAACCCAGATACATGCAGATAGAGAGACAAATGAAACACTCTAAAAAGAACCTTAGGAGTGTGAATTTCCATTGCAAGAATGTGGAAAAAACCTGTATTAGTCAATTTGGAAATTTCTTTACACAATTCAGATATGAAACATTCTCCGTGAAAATGAGGTACAAAGTAGAGAGATATATAAACCACTTGTCATCAAAATAATAACTCCATTGTGTACTTATCACACAGACATTTTACTAGATGTACTCATATCCAATGTTCTACGTCAAACCCTAAAAAATGACAACTTTACGATCCCAAGTGAATTGAATATCACGACGTCCGATTTTCAATGAAAAAGAAATCAAATGCCCAGAGACGAGAAAAACTCTCAGCACACAGCTCCAGATCACAACAGATACAAAAAGGAAAAAACTAAGCTGTAGATCTAAAGTCCTGATTTTCTAACCTGGACGAAGAGAAACTGGAGGTAGAAGAGAAGAAAGAAACGGAGGCCCAATCATGCTTTGACCTAATTTGATATTCCCTGAGCTGTTCAGCTAGATTTGATCTCGTTATCATCGCTTAACTCACTTCTCCGAATCTCTTCTTTCTCAATCACAGTCTCCTTCCCTCTCCCTTAATCGACAGAAATCTCACGAAGCGTCGGAGAAACACGAGATCCAGGAAAAGTCTGTAGCAAACATATATAACTAGAATCTACAATATCAACAACGAAAGAGATGGAAAAGTTTTGGCATCAAAAAATTTACAGCGACGAAACGATGTTCAATTCGTTAGCATTCGGCGAACGCTGCGTGGACTCTCTCTATCTCCTACCCCACTCTCTCTCTCCGAATCAACAACCGGGTCGGGTTATAGATCCGATCTAGATTTCTTGGCCCATGATATAGATATTGGGCCAATTGTCGATACTCCTATTGGTGACATTTTGGGTCATTGTTTAACCTCTGCAACATAACTTACATAACTATTGATGGTTTTAAAGCTATATGGGCACTGCAATATTTCCTCAATAAATGGGGTTTTCATCCAGCATCTACGAGACTTACGACATATTACAATGTTGTAGCCCATTTAGTGAAAGCCTACTCGAAGTCCAATCAAATGAGAAATGGAGAAGTCTACCAACTTTCGTTTCTTTTGGTACCGTCCTTTGGTTTTTCATTTTTATTTTCAGTTTTAAAATATGATGATTATGCAGGTACCGACTAAAAATTTGTTTTTCTTCAGTTTTGATTACAAATAGATACTTATAATATGAAACGGATTAGACTATAAGTTATTTCAGTTCTTAATCGATATGGTTTTGAATGATCATTTGTACCTAAAATAATCAAATACTTTAAAAATTGATAAAAATATAATTAATTGGTTCGATATTGTAACCAAAATATCATGATTATTAGGTATTGTTAGTACAATTAGTAAAATTACTTTTGGTTTTTATTTGATTATTTTGTTGTTCTTTAAAAATTAAATTGAACAAAAAGATTTAAAATAAAATATTGGAATCATTTGATTATTTGCCAAGAATCAAAACCAAACCAGATTATTTTTTCTCTCTGATCAATTCTCTTTTTGGATTCCAGTTTTTATGCTCATAGCTCAATTGGGTTACAAATTCATACAATTTGTAGATCGAACAAAATAAATCCACACAACCGTGAATGTTAAATCTGAAATCTTGTTTTTGTACGGTCAAATATTATTAAAAGAAAAAAGATTTTTGATGAAAGGTAAATTATATTAGAAACATGATTTCTTTACAAACAATTCGATTTTTTAGCATCACGCTTACAAAAAAAGGACAAGATTGTTACTAGTTAAACGTTAATAAATTTGATGGGAGGTTAATTGCCAAACCACTTCGAGAAAAACCATGTGCATTGCTTCGAGGATTGATGTGCAAGGAGAGTGTCTTTGAGTACTTTATCTAACTGGTTGAAGACTTAAATAGGAGATGATGGGTCTGCGCTATTGATTGATAGGGTCTAATTGTGTATTTTACACAATTAGACATTATTTCCTAATATGATCAAAAACATCGAATTGGAAGGTTTTTAAGGTATGAGATATTATCTTTATATATAATCTTGTAAGCAAGTGTATTGGGTTTAACACTTAGGATGAATGAAACTTTGATTCTCTCAAACTCTCTTTTTCTCTTCTCTTAATCTACAATTCTACATGGTATCAGAGCACAAGCTCATATTCTTTAAATGTTTCAACCTTTAAACTCTCTTCCTTAATCTCTTAAATCTATGTCCTTTGTTTCTTCTTCGTGTTTCGGGGTTTAGGATTCCAGGTCTATCGTGGCAAAAGAATCAAGCTTCATCAAGCTTTACAAAAATTTTGGATCTAGTTGTGTTCTTAAGTCTCTGTTTCAGATCCAAGTGACCATCTTCAAGAGGCACGTGAGCTCAGTATAAACCTTCAAATCCAAATCTGATTGTCGATTATTCTTGCTCACACTTCTAGCTTCACAACGGTATAACGAGATCTTCATTTGGTACATTAGGTTGTCGGGAAATCAAGGAGTTGCAGAAGGGTTTCAGTCTGTTTCAGACACTTTTCAGCACCGTCGAAGGCTGTTTGCAGTGGCGTGTGTGGCTTAGGTAAATCTCGGTTAGCCCTGATCTTCTGGCTCGTGGTTGATCTCACTTTAGGGTTCCTCTGTGAAGTTTTTGTGGGGTTCGTGGAGGTTCGATGTTAAGTCGGGTCAAGGTTCTTCAGAGCGTTTCAGTCGTTGGCTTAAGCAGATTGTGTTGCAGATTTTAGGGAAGATTCAAATGGACAATAAGGGACCTTTGAGCTTTCCGGTGATACTTAATAAGATTAATTACCTCCTTTGGGCAAGGACAACAAAAAATATCCTTGGTAGTCGTGCTCTTGTGAGCAACATTGAAGCTACGGGAAAACCGAAAGAGGATGAAAGGAGTGAGAACAAATGGCGCCAAGATGACATGGGTGTACTTGGAGCTTTTCATTGTTCACTCGATGCTCATATCCTCGAAGCATACTTCTACTGTGAGATGGCAAAAGAGAGCTATGGGATACTTTGAAGACGATGTTTGTGAATGTCTCAAACTTCACTAGGGTCTTTAAGTGAAGAAGGATCTTGGAAGTCTTTCTCAAAATGGGACATATTTCACCATGCATTATGGGATGTTTAGATCCCTATGGGCCGAGTTAGAGATGTTGAGGCCAAATACTTTGGATATGGGAGTGATCAATGAGATGAGGGAGCAAGACAAGGTTTTTGGGCTTCTTGACTCTAGATACATCCTACAATGATCTCACTAAGCATATCCTTCGAGGTGATAAGTTATCAAATCTTGATGAAGCGTGTGCTCAACTTCAAAAGGAGCAAGGATCGCAAGGTCTCTTTGGTGGAAGCGGGTCTTTTCCAACGGCTAATAAAGGAGTTTTCCATGGCAAGCGTAAAGACAAGAAGCATTTTGTGTGTGAACATTGCAAGAGAAAGGGACACGTTGAAGACAAGTGTTGGATCCTCCACCCTCATCTCAAACCAGAGAAGTTTAGGAAGACAAACTCAAAGGCGAATATGGCGTATGAAGATAGTGATGAGGAAGATAATCAAGACTCAAAGCCGATTGTGTAAGTGGGAAGTTCCAATCAAGAATGGGCCATGGTGGCATATTAGGGTCAAGGTGTTAAGGCGGGTTCGAGTTCCTCTCAAGAGACGATTGTCATGAGTAAAACCCACCTTGAGTCTCTCCTTCAATCGATAGCATCTAAGATGCACACCGGTATTTCATATTATACCACTCCTCTTTCTAGTTCTTTTGTTGTATATTTGGTTGCTTCTCATCACTTGATAAGTGACATGAATCTTCTTAACAACATAGAATCGGCTTTAGGAAATGTGAGCAAATGATATTAAAGTGCTAATTGAAGGAATAGGGAACTTAAACTTGTTTGGAAAACCGACAAAAGCTTTCTATATGCCCAAATTTACTTCCAACTTGCTATCGGTTAAGAAAATTACTAAAGATCTTGATTTTCTTGCCATCTTTAGTCCTAATGATGTTAAGCTGCAGGATATTAAGACCGGGAAAGTGTTTGGACAAGTAAAGACGCATGACGAGCTCTACATCCTTGAAGACATTTCTACTTTATCTTTACTTGCTTATGCGAATAATGTTCATGCTATGAATGTTGTTTGGCATGCTAGACTAGGACATCCTCATACTCGTGCTCTAAACTTGATGTTTCCTGATATTTCTTTTAATTTTGCAAATTGTGAGGCTTGTATTTTGGTAAACATTACAAAACTGTATTCCCAAAGTCAAGTACTATTTATGAGCATTGTTTTGATCTCATTCATTCTGATGTTTGGACATCACCATGCATTTCTAGAGAGAAAAACAAGTATTTTGTGACATTCATTGATGAAAAATTTAAGTATATTTGGATCACTTTACTTCCTTCAAAGGATCGTGTGTTTGATGCATTTATAAACTTTCAAAACTATGTCACTTATCAATATAATGCCAAGATTAAGATTTTCATGACAGATAATGGAGGCGAGTATATGGGGAACAAATTTCAAGCCCATCTTGCCAAATTTGGGATCATGCACCAAACAAGTTGTCCATATACATCTCAATAGAACGGTGTAGCCGTGAGGAAGAACTGACACCTCATAGAGGTTTCAAGGTCCATGTTGTTCTACAACAACGTACCTATGTATTTTTGGGGAGATGAAGTGATGATGGCGTGCTATCTCATCAACCGCACTCATATAAGATTCCTTAGAGACTCTTCGCCATTTCAGGTATTGAACCACAACACACCCTCTATTAATCACTTGAAAGTATTTGGGTGGGTGTGTTTTGTGTTGATACCAGGTGAAATAAGAACCAAGCTTTATCCGACGAGTGTCAAGTGTATTTTCCTGGGTTACTTTACAACTCATAAGGGATATAAGTGCTTTGATCAAATTAACAACCATACATATGTATCCAAAGATGTCAAGTTTCTTGAAAACAAGAGCTATTATGGGGATAAAGATTGGGAGAGTTTGAAGGACCTACCCAGCTCCACATCTGATAGATATAAGTGTCTCCAACAAATCTTGGAGCATCTCGGCAACCAGACTCAAGCACCACCACCTCAAGTGGATCCAATTCCAGATTCACCAGTGGTGGCGACATCAATTCCACCAGTTACACAAGTTCCACTAGCAGAGCCAACTCCATCCATTGTTGAAGATACAACTCAAACAGGCGCATAAGAAGAGGAGTTGCATGAAGAAAGCAATGATGATCATATTACCCCAGATTTTAGGAGAAGTACAAGGCCTAGAAGTGATCTTAATATGTTGATCAAGAAATAGTTATGCTACTTCGGAGATGCAGTAGCTCATCCAATTCAGGAAGTGTGTTCTCGACAAGTTACCAGCAGAGCATCAGGCATACCTTGGGAAGATTGAAGTTGAAGATATTCCTCAGAGTTATAACGAGGCTAAGGAGATAGATATTTGGGTTGTAGTTGTTGATGACGAAGTGGGAGCAATGGTTAAGAACCACATGAGGAGGATCTTCCACATGGGAAGAGATGTGTGAGCTCCAAGTGGGTTTTCACCATCAAGTATAAGAGCAACGGCGACATTGAGCAGCATAAGGCAAGGCTGGTTGCAAGAGGGTTTACCCAAACTTATGGCGACGACTACATGGATACCTTTGCTCTGGTAGCTAAGAAACATACAGTGAAGGTAGTTCTCTTTGTGGCCACAAACTTAGATTGAGAATTATGACAGAAGAATGTCAAGAATGCTTTCTTGCAGGGAGAGCTTGAAGAAGAGTTGTACATGAGTCCACCTCCTAGTCTTGAAGACACAGTTACTCCATGAAAGGTCCATAGACTTCTCAAAGCCATTTATGGTCTCAAGCTATCTCCAAGGGCTTGATATCACAAATTGAGCTCAACTCTCATGGAAAATGGATTCAGGAAGTCTGAGGCATATCACACCTTATTTACTTTCCAAAATGATCAAGGCATTGTAGTAGTAGTATTAGTGTACGTCGATGACTTGATCATTTCAGGAAGTAACAAGGCATGTATTCAATCTATAAAAGCTTTTTTGCATTTTGCTTTTGACATAAAAGATCTTGGAGAGTTGTATTTTCTAAGTATTGAAGTGTGTAAATCTAAGGAGGGGTTATTTCTCTCACAAAGGAAATACACACTTGATTTATTGAAACTTACAGGAAAGCTTGGAGCTAAATCTGTGGCTACACCCCTTGAAGTTGGTTACATAGTCACTCGAATGGGGGAGCGAAATGAGAAGTCATACCATGATGTTGAACAATACAGAAGACTTGTGGGTAAGCTGATTTACTTAACATATACTAGACCTAATATCTCTTATGTTGTGAATTAGGTGAGTCAACATATGCAAACACCCACAATGTATCATTGGAGTATGGTTGAGAGGATCTTGCAGTATCTCAAAGGAAGTCTAAGGCAAGGCATTTGGATGGGAAAAAATGCAGGCACAGAGATAGTTGGGTATTGTGATGCAAATTGGGCAGGTGACACGAATGACAGGAAATCCACCATAGGCTACTGCACATTCGTTGGAGGCAACTTGGTGACTTGGAAGACGAAGAAGCAGGATGTAGTAGCTTGTTCGAGTGCTGAAGCAGAATACATGGCCATGATGAAGCTTACAGATGAGCGTATTTGGTTGCGAGCACTTCTCAAGGATATTGGCCTGGAGTCTACCAGTCCCAACATCATGCATTGCGATAACCAAGCAGCGATTCACATCTTAAACAACTCAGTATTCCATGAGAGAACGAAGCATATAGAGATCGATTGCCATAAGCTTCGAGAGCGGATTGAGCAAGGCGCTACTTTACTTTGCTACACGAGGAGTGAAGACCAATTGACGGAAATCTTCATCAAGGCTGCAAGTACTAAAGTCTGCACATCCATTCATAGTAGGCTTGGACTTGTACCTTGATCATACTCTTCTAGTCCATGGGAATAACACTCTTTTTCCCTAAAGTATGGTTTTATCCCACTTGGTTTTCCATACTTAGGTTTTTAATGAGGTTATTACTCATGGATTCCCAAGTTAATATTGCATTCCATTGTGTATTAATTTGAGGGGGAGTATTGATCGATAGGGTCTAATTGTGTATTTTACATAATTAGACATTATTTCCTAATATGATCAAAAGCATCTAATTTGGAGGCTTTTAGGTTATGAGATATTTTCTTTATATATAACTGTGTAAGCAAGTGTATTGGGTTTAACCCTTATGATAAATGAAAATATGATTCTTTCAAAATCTCTTTTTCTCTTCTCTTAATCTACAATTCTACATGCACCATGTCTCCTCGTATTCCTTTCTTGCCAAATTATAAATATCAGAGCTTGAGTGACAAGCTTTTTTCAGAGTTGATGATAAACTTGTTGTTTTACCAATTAGCCAATTAATGATAGTGTTCCAAGTCATACAGATGCACGAGTTGAATCATATGCCAAGCTTGTAGAGTGAAGGGACATGTAATGAAAATATGGTCTCTTGTCTCATCTGGCCCCGAGCGTAGACGGCAGGACTCATTTGGCATCAAACCAAAATTGTGAAGCCGACTCTTTACAGGAAGTCGGTTTTAGATGATATTAGATTGAATTCCGGTTTGGTCCCAGTTAAGTAAAATCAGAATTGATTTTACGATTTAGTATTTCCGGTTTCCTTTGTACAATTGTCTTCATATATACTCTGTATACATTACTTTCCAGAGTTAACAAGAGAAATTACAGAAGCTTCTTCTTCTTTGATTACAACTTCTTCTTGGTTCATCACTTTCACTCTCAATATGGTATCAGAGCAGTTGAATTCTTCAACTATCTCGATCTTTTTTGCTTAAACATTCTTTGATTAATCGGACCCTCTCTCCGGTGAAACGCTTTGTGTTTTCTTCTTCCTCGTTGGGGTTCTTTTGCTTATTTTTCTCCCTTGTTTAGTCATGATTCCAAGCCGAAGAGTAAAGAGAAGAGTCTCAGGAACCTGTTTAACTACGAAGAGAAAGACTCGAACAACAGATTCGGATCATTCTCAAAGAAATCCAGCTTCGGTCAGTAGTGATCAAGCAGGGACTTCCATGAATCCAGCTGAAGAACTCAAGCAACCTTCTTCTCAAGTTTCTCATGACTCGATTTCAAGACTCATGATTCAAGAAAATCTCGACTTTAATGGAATTCAGTATTCTCCTTATTCCTTGACTTCGGCTGATAACCTAGGTTCTTCGATTATCTCAGAAACTCTAGATGGTACTAATTACAACACTTGGAACATAGCAATCTCGATTGCTCTAGATGCGATGAACAAATTTGTTTTTGTTGATGGTAGTTTACCAAAACCCGCGGAAAATCATCCTCACCATCGAATATGGTCTAGGTGTGATAGTATGGTCAAGTCTTGGATTCTCAACTCAGTTTCTAAGGAAATTTATGGTAGTATCCTCAGACTTCCTAATTCAGCGGAGATATGGAAAGATTTGATGTCGAGATTTCATGTGACAAATCTACCTAGGTCTTATCAACTTTCTCAACAGATTTGGTCGCTGCAACAGGGAACAATGGACTTGTCGACATACTACACCAAACTCAAAACGCTATGGGATGATTTGGATGGAACAGATTGTGCAAAGAATTGCAAAAATTGTCAATGTTGCAAGCACATACAGACGAAACTAAATCACTCCAAAGTCATCAAGTTTCTTGCTAGACTAAATGATTCCTACTCAAACATTAGAAGCCAAATCATTATGAAGAAAACTATTCCAGACTTGGCTGAGATATATAATCTGCTAGACCAAGATCATAGCCAAAGAAGCATACAACCTGTACATAATGCATCCATATTTGCAGTCAGGGAAAAACCAGCTTCTTCTGCAGTTGTTAATGCTGCCTATACCAATCAAAAGACATCACAACGACCTGTATGTTCCCACTGTAACTATGTAGGACATACTGTTGATAAATGCTATAAAATACACGGATATCCACCTGGTTTCAAACACAAGAACAAGCAACCTGTCCCTAAACCTTCGGTTGCTCAGTTCAGTGCCGTGGGCCAAAGCAGGAAGGACAACAACATCCCTGGAATATTGCAGAACCTCACAAAGGAGCAGATGGAAGGGGTGATTTCTCTCATCAGTTCACATCTTCCTATTTCAGATGCAAAAGTGTCGCTGCCCTTTACATCAGGAGGTACAATCACTGACATAGCTACTAATGGTATGATCTTCAACTCTTCCACTTTACATCTTGTGGCTGTGTTACAGAACACCAAATCAGTCTTTAATGATAAATTCTTGGGTAGTAGACAGTGGTGCTAGTCACCATGTTGCTTACAATATAGATATGTTTTCTCATCTCGTCGAAAGTATTGATAAGTTTGTCATTCTGCCCACAGGAATCAAAGTTAAAATAAGTGGAATTAAAGACATTTATCTTAGTGATCACATTGTTTTAAAAAATGTTCTATATATTCCAAATTTCTGTCTTAACTTAGTTAGTATTAGTAGACTAACTGCAGATGCAAAATATAAGGTTGTCTTTGATGAATTCACTTGTCTAATTCAGGATCATATCAAGGAGCTGACGATTGGACAAGCTGAGAAGATTTTTAATCTCTACATTCTAGACAAAAACTCCATAGATAATAGTCCTTTTAATACAAACTCTATATCGCTTAATTCTGTTGTTGATATCTCTCTTTGGCACAATAGGCTTGGACACCCTTCTTTACCAAAGATTAAAACGATTTCAAATGTACTTGGTCTTAAACAGAAGAATAAAGTTTCATTTCATTGCTCTATTTGCCCTTTTGCTAAACAAAAGCATCTTCCATATGTCTCTAATAACAACATGTGTCCTAATGCTTTTGACTTGTTGCATATAGATACTTGGGGACCATTTTTTGTTGAAACTCATGAAGGTTATAAGTTCTTTTTAAGCATTGTAGATGATCATACTCGTTTAACATGGGTATATCTAATGAGATCAAAGAGTGAGGTGTTGCAGATTTTTCCAGACTTTGTTAAAATGGTTGAGAACCAACATGGAGCAAAGATCAAAGGGGTGAGGTCAGATAATGCACTAGAGTTAGGATTTAATGATTTCTTTCGATCAAAAGGAATCCTATCATACCGATCTTGCCCAGAAACGCCACAACAAAACTCGGTTGTAGAACGAAAAGACCAACATATCTTGAATGTGGCAAGGTCTCTTATGTTTCAAGCTAAGGCTCCTTTAGCATACTGGGGAGAATGTATCCTTACCTCAGTTTTCTTAATAAACAGATTGCCAACTCTCCTCTTACAGAACAGGTCTTTTAACTGGTCATAAACCTGATTATACTAACCTCCGTGTTTTTGGATGTTTGTGTTACAGCTCCACTTCTCCAAAACAGAGAAACAAATTTCAACCACGCTCAAAAGCTTGTGTATTCTTGGCTTATCCTTTGGGCTACAAAGGATATAAAGTGATGGACTTGGAAACTAATTCCATTCACATCTCTCGAAATGTCGTTTTCTGTGAGAATATCTTCCCTTTTCAAAATAACAATGCTGATTTCTCTGATTTTTCTTCTTTAATGAAGGCAAGAACAGATCATGAGATCACTCCAAGCACCTCCTTGCAACCAGAATTTGACGTTTCCAATCAAGGAACATTAATGCCAGATGCAGAAGTTCAAACTGAAGCTGTAGCAGACAACAAAACAAATGACACAGAACAGATCATGACAGCCAAACGAGTGACAAAACCACCACGATATTTACATGATTATCTTTGCAGTCTCAACAAAACTGACATTCTTTATCCACTAGCAGCTTACATGTCTTTTAATGACTTGAATGATGCATATAAATCATACCTTTGTTCAGTCTTGCAGTTTGGAGAACCATCCAACTTTACTCAAGCAAATAAATCTGATGAGTGGCTTAGTGCAATGAATGAGGAACTCAAGTCACTAGAGGATGCAGAAACGTGGGACATTGTCTTGTTACCTACAAACAAAAAGGCTATAGGATGCAGGTGGGTATACAAAACAAAACTAAATGCTGATGGAACCTTGGAGCGTTACAAAGCCAGATTAGTAGCAAAAGGCTACACCCAACAGCCGGGAATAGACTTTGTTGACATATTCTCTCCCGTGGCCAAAATGACAACAGTAAAAGCTCTCCTTTCAGTTTCAGCAGCCAAGCGATGGAGTCTCCATCAACTGGACATATCTAATGCATTCTTGAATGGTGTTCTGGAAGAAGAAATATACATGGCACTCCCCGCAGGGTATACACCAAAACCAGGTTCTGCTTTACCCTCTAATCCTGTTTGCAAGTTAAACAAATCAATTTATGGATTAAAACAGGCTTCTAGGCAATGGTTTCTTAAATTTAGTGAGGTTCTTCTTAGACTTAAATTTCAAAAATCTCATCCTGATCATACTTTGTTTGTGAGGAATAATAATGGACAATATGTTGTTGTTCTTGTTTATGTAGACGACATCATCATTGCTTCCAACAATGATGATGCTGTTATTACTTTAAAATCAGATCTACATAAATGTTTCAAACTGCGTGATCTTGGTCCTTTGAGATATTTCTTAGGTTTGGAGATAGCAAGATCTTCAAAAGGAATTTCAGTTTGTCAATGCAAGTACACTTTGGATCTCCTTAAAGACACGGGTTACTTGGGCTGCAAACCATCTAATATTCCAATGGATCCGAGTTTGAAGCTCTGTCTAGACAGCAAAGAACCTCTTCTTCATGACCCTCTTGTATATCGAAGACTTGTAGGACGTCTCATGTACCTTACAATAACTCGGCCAGATATTTCTTTTGCAGTCAACAAGCTATGTCAATTTGGTTCTGCTCCAAAACAGTCCCACCTTAACGCTGCGTACACCATCTTACGTTATTTGAAAAACACCATTGGACTCGGCTTATACTATCAAGCAGATAATGACCTTGTCTTGAAGGCTTTTACTGATGCAGATTGGGCATCATGCGCAGACACAAGAAGGTCAACTTCCGGATATTGTATGTTTTTAGGTGACTCACTCATCTCCTGGAAGTCCAAGAAGCAAGCGACAATCTCTTTATCCTCAGCAGAAGCTGAATATAGGGCCATGCGATCTGGTGTTAATGAGGTCGAATGGCTAGTAAATCTTCTCACGGATCTTGAGGTTCCTCAAAAACAGTCCGTTCCTTTCTTTTGTGATTCGTCTGCAGCTATTCACATTGCCAACAATGCAGTATTTCACGAAAGGACAAAGCATGTTGACATTGACTGTCATAGAGTTCGAGAAGCGGTCACAAGTGGTCTCATTCGAAAACTCCATGTTCGGACTAATAATCAAATAGCTGATCTTCTCACTAAGCCTCTTCCCTTTGGTAAATTTAATACGTTAATAAGCAAGATGGCATTTTTTTCAATCACCTTGCCATCTTGAGGAGGGGTATTAGATTGAATTCCGGTTTGGTCCCAGTTAAGTAAAATCAGAATTGATTTTACGATTTAGTATTTCCGGTTTCCTTTGTACAATTGTCTTCATATATACTCTGTATACATTACTTTTTAGAGTTAACAAGAGAAATTACAGAAGCTTCTTCTTCTTCGATTACAGCTTCTTCTTGGTTCATCACTTTCACTCTCAATAGATGAGCCACCCAGAACATAAGGCATGTTTAGAAATGGCTTTCTAAAACCAAACAGCTTTGGACCATGTCTTGACGGGTGCTGTTGGTCGGAGAGCTTCATTATAATTGAAACAAAATCAAAATCAAGTTGCATTAGCAACAATACATTTAAGTTTTAAAAAATTGCAATGCGATTCTCGTGTCCCACCAAATATAGTAGTGATAAATATCATTGAATATCCCCCTATTCAACCACAATAAGGCAAAATATATACGTCCACGGAACTCAGACGGACGGCGAAAATGCCAAAATAGGCACAAGAACAAACGAATGATATTCATTTGTTAGCACAAATTAGTTCATAGATTATTACACTACACGAAGAATTGATTTTGCTTAGTTCAGAAATTTGAAACTTTGGATAATCCAAAAAATAAGTGGAGAGCTTGGTCTGCTTAATATGTGTAACGGTACGTCAACGTTCGTAATACGACTTATATAAAATTATGAGACTATAGATTACGAATGATGTGGCACTTCGTGTTCAATTTTTTTATTGCAATTCATAGATGCATTTCTGATTACCATCTGTCCTTTCTTAACATTTTTGATTTATGTGTTTTCTTTTGAGAGATAATCGAAAAAAACATCCCACACACTAAAATATTTCAATCAAATTTCAAGAATTCGTATGCTCCAATCGTTCAGTATTTCAACGTCCATTGTATTTACAAATTCAAAGATCAAGCCTCATTGGATTGGTCTCTTCGACATGTTTGTAGTGAATGATAACTCCCATATAGCTTAGCGTGATCACGTTTGTTATTTGCTTATTTGTAACGCTTTTAATTAAATAGAACAAAAAAATGCGTTATAAATTTACAATTCACAAAATTCATCATTTCTTCTACGACAAGTTTCGTCCAGCGTGGCATAAATCAATTAGTCAAGTGGGACCCATATAACCGACATCACGTCTTTTATGCCAATCAGTTCAGATTATTGGGTCCCACGAGGTCAACTTCCCACGTTATACTGCCACGTGTTTACGTGTCATTGATCTTCTTTGTTCTTGTCTACATCCACTGATCTATTTTTCGTCGTTAGCTTTACTCTTAATGCTTGACACGTGTATCGTTAAGCCTTCCTCTTAACTTACTATTTCCTATCTTTAATCCATTTTATCGGATTTGTCCCTATATTTCCGAATGTATCTAAAGAAACCCCAAAACTTTCAATAATGTGTCTACTATATTTGGAACATCTCATATTGCTAAAGTTTTTTTTGAGTTGTCAGAAAAAACCTCTTTTCCTAATTTCATATATTCTTTACTTTTTTTTAAAAAGCTCTTTACATCGAATAATAACTATTGGATCTCTGCAAATGGTATCTAGCCTAGTGGCAAACGATAAGTCCACTTAAGACAGTGCATTTGCATAACCGGAATCGAGTCCATCTGCCTACATTATGTAGGAATTTGGCTATTGTGCCGGCCAATTGTGGCCCAATATAATATGTCGTTGACAAAAAAGAAAAAATTATTGGATCTCTGATTAAAAAAGTTCTGGTATAATAAAATTAGAAAAGAGCTTGTGAAATTCATAAATGGTAAAACAATAGAATAAAGTGATATGTCCAAACCATCTAGCTCTAAGTATGTTCGCAAATCTATTTAGTTGTCATTCCTATCCACATTGGTTTTGTTCCACTAGATTGTTTCAACATATATCATCATCTAATATATTACAGAATGGTCTCTGATCACGTAAGCAAAGTATATATAATTAATCATTGAATTCTTCTTTATATTCAACAAAAATAAACAAAATGATCAATTACGTGGGGACGTTGAGAAAATTCCATAAAAAGGATAAAATGCGGGGCATTTTATAATTGATCTGTAATAATGTATGTTTAAAATATATTTATTTATTCAAAATGTACAAAGAGCGTGAAATCCGCGGTGGAATGGACCCCACCTCAGTCCTCTTCTCACACAATAAAAAGACAGTTTCTCTTCTCATATGAATCATCTTCATTTTCATTTGCTTTTGAATTTAAAACTCTCTTTGAATACGTTTTTTGGCTTTTTTGTTCGAATCTTTATTCCGATAACTATGGCGGAGGAAACTAAGAAGGTTCCCGTTGAAGAAGTACCAAAGGTGGAGACAGAGGAATCATCATCTGCAGCAACAGCAGAAGTTACAGATCGTGGATTGTTTGATTTCTTGGGGAAGAAGAAAGACGAAACAAAACCAGAAGAGGCAACCATCGATTCTGAATTTGAACAGAAGGTTCATATTTCAGAGCCAGTACCAGAGGTTAAACATGAAGAGAAAGAAGAGGAGAAGAAGTCTAGTCTCCTTGAAAAGCTTCACAGAAGTGACAGTTCTTCTTCCTCTGTAAGTTAGATCTCATCCATTTTTTTTTCACCACGTAACACATTCATTGCAGACAAAATAACGAGTGATTTGGCTCGGACTCGTAGAAAACCCTCTAACACTGCGGGCTAGAAAATTAGTCTATATGATCAGAGTTTACAAAAGCCCTCTGATCGATTGTTTTGAAACAATCTTTATCTATTGTTTTTAAATATGTTTGATGATGACTACAAACCTAACCAAACCGAGTTTTTGATTTAACAGTCAAGCGACGAAGAAGGTGAAGATGGTGAGAAGAGGAAGAAGAAGAAGGATAAGAAGAAGGCAACAACAACTACTGAAGGAGAAGTGAAAACAGAGGAAGAGAAGAAAGGATTTATGGAGAAGTTAAAGGAGAAGCTTCCAGGACATAAAAAGCCAGAGGATGCTTCAGCCGTCGCTGCTACTCCGGTGGTTGTTCATCCGGTGGTCGTTCCTCCGGTGGAGGAAACTCATCCGACGGAGAAGAAAGGTATTCTGGAGAAGATTAAGGAGAAGCTTCCAGGATATCATCCTAAGACTGTAGAAGATGAGAAGAAAGAAAATGAATAAAGATGATTTGATCAAAAACATTAATAGTGATGAAAGATTTGCTTCTTTTTCTTTTGATTTGTGATGAATTATCATCTCTTTGCTTTTGTGATGTGTAAGTTTGTTGGCTTTTGCTTGTTTTGTTTATTACAGATAATATTTATCTCTTTATTGCAATGTTTATTGTATATGGTTTATTACAATGTATTATGGTATGAATATTATCATTTTATTATTTTGAGAAAATTGCTTGGTAGCCCACGTAAATCCTCTAGTTTCTTCTATGTTTATAATCAAAGTTTGTACTTATTGAACTATATGCGTTGGTATATGAGGAACATGAATTGTCACGATTATGACTCTTTAGTGATTGATCAATGGAGACATTGTCGTAGACACGAAGCATATCGAAAAGGACAAACTCAGATGTCTCTGTTAAGATAGCTGACGTAGTTGAAATTGCTTAGTTTTGACAAGATCAGTTGAATCACAAACACATAGTTGGACCACGTCCTTATATAATGCCTTTGATTCTCTTCATTGTGGGTTATACTTCTTTCCACAATCTCTTAACTGGGCTTATGATTATGGGTAAATAAACCCAATAGGCCCATTAGTGACTAATGAATAATAAACCCAATAGGCCAATTAATGACTAAAGACTTTAGAATAAACCCAAAAATATGTTTTTGTTTTGGAGCTGGTTCTCAGGTTTGGTGGTCCTGGTGAGTTATTCTTTTGAACGATCAGTGTTTAATGAGAACAATTCCAAAAGATATTACACGGAACATATCATACGATGCCGTTTCAGTTCAATACCAAATTACTTTTGAAGTTGATGTTGCTGTCAACACATGGAACACCTCCTCCATGTTCCTTTGTCACGTTCAGTCACTATTCAAGGATTTACGCGTTTTGTATCCTTTTCGTATTTATTTATTTTATATCTCTCTTTAATTTTTGTGATCTTTTCCAAATATTGGCCTATCTAGATCAACTTTATTCCATAATTTATGGACCCCATGACAATTTTCAAATTGCTCTGACGCATTGGCTTATTCGCCCACCAATTATAATCTTCTTTCTATAAATGAATAATTTTCATAATATAATTCTCCTTTCTTCACTTTACCATAATTTTTGGAGATTTAACTTGATTAAAGTGCTAATTACGAGAAGTGAGAGGCGATAATTCCGGAAATATAAACGCATGTCAGGTTAATGTTTTACTTTTTGATCACACGTAAGAATTTCCCTTCTGATTGCTTTTGGACATTTTGTTCATATTTATTTTGTTGTACGAGTAGATTTTGTTAAAGACCAAAACTGAGAACAGCTAGTTAAAGAGTTGTCTTCTACCCACAGACATGGAGTTACAGAAAAACATTTCAAAACGAATTTAGTCTTGCAAATCAGGAATGGGCCCTTCATCTTCAAGCAGCCTCAAGGAATACAACAACAACCCAAAAAAAAGAATAATATTCCATATTCGATTTATTAGGTTCTCTTGAAGTTTTTTTTTTTAATGTTCACTGTGAGTCTGATTTGACAAATTAAGTACACAATAATAACCATGCACTGGATATATGTATTTCTGTTTCAGATCTACAAGGGAAGACCTTATCTAGGCTCTTTAATGCACATGTCACATTTTACTTAAAACACTATTATATGACAAAGACTCAAATTCAATTATACAAAAATTACAAACGGAATTCCATTATAGTCATATTTTTGTCTCAAGTCCATAGTAATTAACTTACCATAGATAGATCTAATAAAAGATGTCCACAGTTTTATACTTTTCATACAGCAAAAAGGAATTATATATTTTTTTCCTTTAGCAATTATAAAAGTAGAAAAATATGTCGACAAGAATAAAGAATTTGTACAGTTTTCATTGAAATTTAATTCTATGTAATTATATTATTCCACATAATAAAATCTAGGTGATAGATGGGATTTATGCATGGTAAAAGAATCATAACACATAAAATAGAACTCCTCATGTTGGGCGTGTGATAACTACTACAAGGTTTCTCTTCAAAACAGTAAATAATATAATTTGTAATCAATCATCCAAAGTTACCCTTAGGACATAATCTTGTGTCCATAGATAAAAAAGTCATCAATTCCAAATTTAATTGGTTCTTGCCACTCAAAAAACATATTAAAACCCTCCCTCAAGTTGCTGCTTAAGCCATGTGGAATGTGGGAGACAAATACAGATTTCAAAGTTAACACAGAGTCTCTCGTGGGTCCTCCCACCGACACTGACCTTTGTTTTCTTCTCTCTTATTCCTTTTCCTCTCTCTCTACTGTAATCTCTTTTTAATACGTACCGACTCTTCTCTAACATTACTCTAAAACTCACATTTCTATGTAAGAAAGTAATAAATCACTCCAAAAAATACCTTTCTTCATTCTCCCGTTTTCAATGGCGGTTAATGCCTCATTCTCCGCCGTATTTCTCATCGGAATCTCGCTTCTCTTCTCCGTTACGGCGGAAGATCCGTATAGATTCTTCGAATGGAATGTCACTTACGGCGATATCTATCCACTCGGTGTTCGTCAACAGGTATTGAAACCAAACCTCGTACATCAGTTAATCAATTCCCGGTTTAATCAAATTCATGGATCTCGTCGTATTTTCCGGTTTAGGGTATTTTAATCAACGGACAATTTCCTGGACCGGACATTCACTCGGTTACTAATGACAATCTCATCATTAACGTCTACAATAGCCTCGACGAACCTTTCCTCCTTTCTTGGTAATTCTTTTAAGTTCGGTTTACTCTATATCTAAACCAGTTTTCAAATCTAATAGGAGTATTGGTAAATCAATATTTTAGATACTTTTACTACAATTTTGTCGTTTGTCGATTCATAATAGTTAGTAACAGTTATATATGTCTTTTCTTCTAAATATATTTCGATAATCTTTACAAATCGTGACGTAAAAAAATGAAAACGTGCATAAAATAAAAGTTAAAACCACATGTTAGTTGGGTGATTAGGGTTAAGTTCAATTAATTCCTGTATTTAATTGACTTTGACTACATATTTTTAACATTTTACGAGTGGGGACCTTAAAAAAGTTACTAATAGCTGTATCCTCGATTTGATGAACGCAACCTTCTCGGGGACTTAATTAACAATTTATAATAATGTTTGGGGTAAATGTTAATATTTCAAAAATAATGAATGAAGGAGTGGAGTTCAACAGAGGAGGAATTCGTTCGTTGATGGAGTGTACGGAACGACATGTCCAATTCCGCCGGGGAAGAACTACACTTACATTCTTCAGATGAAGGATCAGATCGGAAGTTTCTACTACTTTCCTTCTCTCGGTTTCCACAAAGCTGCTGGTGGATTTGGTGGTATTCGTATTCTTAGTCGTCCTAGGATTCCAGTCCCTTTCCCTGATCCCGCCGGAGATACCACTGTCCTCATCGGAGATTGGTACAAATCAAACCACACGGTAATCATCTGAAATCATTGAATCGATTTATTGCTTTTAATGTTTTGATTGTGATTGAAGGACGGCCAATTTGATCAATTCCATGCTATCTAGATATGGGGTTTTCAAATTTTGTGTGTGTGTAGGATTTGAGAGCACAGCTCGATACTGGAAAGAAGCTTCCTTTACCAGATGGAATCCTTATCAATGGCCGTTCAAGTGGTGCCACTCTTAACGTTGAACAAGGTTTTTGCTTCTATTTCTCTTATTGATTTCATGACTTTGATTAAGGATTTACTCAGAGTTTACTGATGGTGTGAGTTCGTCTTCTTATCTTTTCTTAGGTAAGACATACAGGCTAAGAATATCCAATGTAGGGTTACAAGACTCTCTCAACTTCCGTATTCAAAACCACAAGATGAAAATAGTCGAAGTTGAAGGGACACATACTCTTCAGACTACTTTCTCTTCACTTGATGTTCATGTTGGTCAATCGTACTCTGTGCTTGTAACTGCGGATCAGCCTCCACGAGATTATTATGTGGTCGTCTCTTCTCGGTTTACCTCTAATGTCCTCACCACCACTGGAATTCTCCGTTACAGTAATTCTGCTGGTGCTGTTTCTGGACCTATTCCTGGTGGACCCACCATTCAAGTTGACTGGTCTTTGAACCAGGCTCGAGCCATCAGGTACCTCTTTGATTCACTAATGATACTATTTGGCTTGTCATCCTGTCGTTGAGAAAGCTCCTTCCTTTACTTTCTAAGTTCCTAAACGTTCTTTCAAAGAATGTTACGACAATAGCTATCCCTTTAAAGCTCCTAAACAAAGTTTCTTTCTGTGATATGATAGATGAGTTTGGCAGTTTTGGCTAAAGATTTAATTTTGTTATGTTCTTTTCTTATAGGACTAACCTTACCGCGAGTGGACCAAGGCCAAATCCACAAGGATCGTATCACTACGGTATGATAAACACCACAAGAACGATCAGACTTGCTAGCTCTGCTGGTCAGGTTGACGGGAAACAACGCTACGCTGTGAACAGTGTATCATTCAAACCAGCAGACACTCCTCTGAAACTAGCAGACTATTTCAAGATTGACGGTGTTTACAGAACTGGAAGCGTACAATATAACCCCACTGGTGGAGGAATATACCTCGACACATCTGTTATGCAAGTTGATTACAGAACTTTTGTGGAGATTATATTCGAAAACACTGAGGATATTATCCAGAGCTGGCATCTTGACGGTTATTCTTTCTGGGTTGTTGGGTAAGTGTCACTGTTTGGAGATTTTGAGTAATGTAGTGATCTTGATCGCAGTTGAACTTAATATGGTCTTCTGATACAGAATGGATGGTGGGCAGTGGACCGAAGCCAGTAGGGACGGGTACAATCGACGTGATGCAGTAGCACGCTCTACAGTTCAGGTAACCAAAGCTTTTTGCGCACAAAAGCTATTAAACAGAGCTGGCTTTGTCAAAATATGAACCGTTGGATTATATCATTCTACAGGTATATCCAAACTCATGGACAGCTATATTAATAGCACTGGACAACGTAGGTATGTGGAACGTAAGATCTGAGTTCTGGGCAAGGCAATACTTAGGACAACAGTTCTATTTACGTGTCTACACAACTTCAACTTCTCTTAGAGATGAATATCCCATCCCCCGGAATGCTCTTGTATGCGGTAGAGCTACCGGTCGCCGCACCAGACCACTCTAAGCGCCGGTTAGATAGAGAGATGAGAGAGACGGCCAGCTAAACCAGCTGACGCGTTCTCAAACCATTTTCTTGTTTATTCATTGTCTAGTATCCAATTGAGTGAAAGAGTTTATGGTTTAAAATCGGTATATCAGTTTGTAACGATCTCAGCTCGAGGTCTCATTCATATATTCTTTCAATTTCTGTGGAGTCAAACTTTATTCAATATAACTTTATATTTTCATCGTAAATCTTGTTAAAATTGTGCAACTGTTTGTCTGTGATGTGAATCCTTCAAATAACAAATCAAAAAGACTAGTCAGAGCACCTCTAATGGAGGGTGCTTAATAGGTATTTTTAGGATTGAGAAAAGAAAAAAATAGAAAAGTATGAGATAGAGGTTCTTAAATCTGTTAAATAAGAGACCTCTCCAAAATTTTGTTAAAGAAAATAAAATTTAAATAAAAAACTAAAATTTTGTTAAAATATAAATAAATTCATAGTACTACCGATTTGTCTAGTACCAAAGTGGAAATTGAGCTTTGTACTTAGTTAAGCTATCAAGTTGACAAACAATAGCCCATTGGGCCGAAAAGAATAACCCAAAAAGGGGCGTTCCGAGAATCGAACTCGGGACCTCTCGCACCCAAAGCGAGAATCATACCACTAGACCAAACGCCCACTTTAAATCATCTTTATAAATGTAGTTATTGTTCTTATTTCTTTTGCTTCGTCTATAAAGGTAAAAAGTCGAGTAATTGTACCTATATATGTGATTGTTACCCATAAGACATAAAGAAAAACGGAAGACATGCATAATAAGGGTTTCGAAGATGATAATATAAAATTAGTGACACGTGTCATTTATTTCATACAATATATATACTGATAAATAAAAATAAATGTTTTAAATTATTTAAAACATTGATTTGGAGTATTACTGAATGCTATCTTGTGTTTGAATTTGACAACGACGACCCAAAAAATTCCAATCTAAAGGCATTGGGATTTGAATTTTCAATGCTTTTTGATATATTTATAGCTAAAACTGAATTCGGAAACTGAGCTCTGATCTATATGGCTTCAAGCAATTCTGAATTCAATTCAGATCTACTTCTCGCTCACAAGCTTCCCGAGGTTTGCTTTTGTTTTATATCTTCTGAGTGATTTCTTCTTCTTCCGAACGGAAACTTCCGTGAAACGGAATTTCTCTGCAATTTAATCCTCTATTGATGGCGATTTTTTCTGGGTTTCCTCATAGAAACGATACATCTACAACGAAAGGTTTGTATCGTCTTCCTACTCTTGTGTCTGTATGTAACTTAGGAAAATGATAGACAAATTAAGGAAAAGATCGATGAAGAAGTTGATTTCACTTGTGCAAATAGAGATGTAGCAATCTATGCTTTGGGAATCGGCGCTTGTGGCCAAGATGCTGTTAATTCTGATGAACTGAAGTATGTATATCACAGAGATGGGCAGGACTCTATCCAGGTATCTCAATAATTGATGTGGAATTGCTTGTGAACTCTATATGATTTTTATAAGTAATCAACATTTTGCTTCGAATTATAGGTCTTACCAACTTTTGCTTCACTATTTTCACTTGGATCTCTGGAAAACGGACTGGATTTGCCAGGTTTTAAGTAAGCACATTATTCTATTCGTTCAAAGAATTTCTATGATTTGTTTCAAATTCAGAAGTTTCTTAATTGCAATTAGGAATGAAACTGATATGATGATGTTGCTGTATCTTGTTTGCAGTTTTGATCCTAGTCTCTTGTTGCATGGACAACAATACATAGAAATTTACAAGCCATTACCTTCCAGTGCTTCTGTAAGCAGCTTTTACGTGTATCATCACCTACATAGCGCTTTAAGAACTACGTAGAATCTGCTTTAGTAAATGTACCGTGGAAATTAGCGCTTTAAGAACTTTCTGATTGGCTTCCAAAGTGGCCTTTGCTTTAATTGTGTGAATTAATGTTGTTTGTATTGATACAGTTAAATAACAAAGTTCGCATTGCTGGTTTGCAAGATAAAGGTATTTGTCAATACTGTTCTGTTTTGTGTTACACCCACTTTTAAGCAGAAAACTACTTACTAAAGAAAACTCAAATGTAGACTTAACTTTTAACTGTACTCGACCTAACTTTGGTCTTTTGTGTTATGCATTCATTATTGGTAATGATAAGTTCATGGCATTTTTTAATATTCTGTTTTGTTCTCTTTTATGGCAATCTTTTAGGTAAAGCAGCTATCCTTGAATTAGAGACCAGAAGTTACGAGCAAGGTTCAGGAGAATTGTTATGCATGAATAGGTACTAACGCCTCTGTAAATTCTAAGAAATTTATCCTGGAAACTCCCGAGCTAATTTTAGACTTTCTCTGCAGAACAACTGTATTTCTAAGAGGTGCTGGTGGTTTCTCAAATTCGTCTCAACCATTTTCTTACAGAAATTATCCAAGTAACCAGGGATTAGCTCTGAAAATCCCACAAAGACAACCTTTGACAGTGTGTGAAGAGCGCACTCAACCACCACAGGCAAGTTGATTTTGTAAAAACTTGTTTGGATTTGTTTTGTGCTGATGTACTTGTGATCTTCGTTTAAGTTGTTAATGTTCCCTTTGACGCCAACTTGTTTACTTTTATCTAACCCTCTGGATATATATCCCGGCAGGCATTGCTTTATAGGTTGTCTGGTGACTATAACCCTTTGCATTCAGATCCGGAAGTAGCTGAACTTGCCGGGTTAGATATAGCTTCCTATTGACATCAATGTGTTGCTAGATCATATATCAATATATAGCAACTCCTTTTTTTCCATAACAACACGACTGACGCTTGTTTCATTGAAGATTCCCCCGACCAATATTGCATGGATTATGCACACTCGGCTTCACAATCAAGGCAATCATCAAGTGCGTTTGCAAGGGTGATCCAACTGCTGTCAAAACTATATATGGACGATTCCTCACAATTGTTTTTCCTGGCGAAACTCTGATAACCGAAATATGGCTTGAAGGCTTGAGGTAGTGTTTGCTCTATGGTCTAGCTCTTCATTGTATTGTTCACTGGCAGTATAGTTCATCGATTATTCACATGCACTGTTATAAGCAAATCCTGAACGTAGCTTTTCATGTTGGCAGGGTTATATATCAGACGAAAGTGAAAGAGAGGGACAAAGCTGTGTTATCTGGTTATGTCGATATACGCAGCTTATCGTCGTCACTTTAAAATATAAGGTCCTTTTATATAGTCCATATAAGGCTACATTCATTCCAGAAGGCTCTTGATGTTTGGTTAGTTACAGCCATTATATGAACTCGTTTTCGTCCAAATAGTCTAGTTAATGTACTCTTTCAGAGTATCGTATTCGTCCTTCCAAATGTAATGAACAGCAAAATATAAGTGTTCTTGATATGAAGCAACCAAGGGTTGTTTCCAGCAAAATATAAGTGTTCGTAATAAAACAGAGCCAGTCTCAAAATCTTAAACTCGCTGCTACTCATTTCTGTTTGGGATTGTCCAAACAAATCGTTCGATACAATCATAAGCATTGTAACTTAATTCATGTTCTCAACTGGATAACAGAACACCAATAGCTATAATGTTACCCACTCCAATATCCCTCTTCCCTCGTACCCTAAATTTGGGTGACAAGCTTTGGAAGGGACGTCGTAAACTGGGGCATAAAAGTGAATGTCAATGAACATCTGATACAATGAGTCATACAGCCTTTTTTGTATGACAGAACAAGTTGAGAAATTGCCTGTAGGTAAGGGATATTATTAATCAGTCCATGAAGCATTCGCCACCTTTGCCATGAATGCATACCGATCAGCTGCCTCATCGATCTGTTGAAAAATGATCAAAACTAGTCAGTCATGATCACATGTACGTAAACCGTTTCCCAAAGTGAATTTTGTAGTTACCATCTTTTGAGTTGGACGACCAGCTCCGTGCCCGGCCTTGACTTCTATACGACCAATTATAGGGTTTGTCTGTGGACTATTCTCTAAGCTTGTGCACAGCACGTGCTGCAATGTCTGCAGATAGATACGAGTTAAGATGTTTAACAATGCCTTTACTCTTATAAGAGGAAATGAAGATAGTAGAAAGAACAAAAACAAGATAAGGGATATGGAATATGGACCGCAAGCAACTTCAAAGAGTGGAGTGGCACAACTCTGTCGTCGTGATCAGCAGTCAGTAACATGGTTGATGGGTACTGAACTAACGGATCACTATGTTGCTCCCATGGCCTCTTCACATTGTGCAGAGGGGAGTACCTTTTTTACATTCATACCCAAATTGTAACATATATCAGCATCGGGAACCAACTCAACACATCATCACATAAATTTTATATTCTAAGAGAGTTACTTTATCAGCCAATGAAATTCCTCTTCAGTCTCGGAACAGCCATAATCAGAAGTCCAGGCATGACCTATTCATACATAACATCCCATGACTTATATAACCATAAGAAAAGAAAAATGAGAAAAAGTAACTGAACTAACCTATGGTGAACTTGTGAAACCGTAGCATGTCCATGACGCCCACATGAGCCAAAGCACATCCATAAAGATCTGGTCTCTACAGAATTAAAATATTTATGTAAGTGTGCCAACAAAATCAAATGAAGATTGCAAGAAATTCTTAGCTTTATATATCAACTTACCTGGTTTATGCAAGCACCAACTAGGAGTCCACCATTGCTGCCACCTTCAATACACAGCTTGCTCGGTTGCGTATAACCAGCAGACACAAGATACTCCGCCCCAGAAATGAAGTCATCAAAGCAGTTCTGCTTTTTGGCAAGAGAACCTGCTTTGTGCCAATCCTCACCGTACTCCCCACCACCCCGAATGTTTGCAAAGCAGAAAACAACTCCAAGATGTTTGCTAAGAACAATACGGCTTGCACTGAAGGACGGTGTTATGCTTATGTTAAACCCACCATATGCATAGAGCAAACATGGGTGTGATCCATCTAACTTGATATCCTTTTTCGCTACGATAAACATTGGTATCTTTGTTCCATCCTTGCTGGGATAAAAGACCTAGAAAGAGGACCAGAAGTCCCTTTAACATATGCAAAGCAAAAGCAATTATGAAAGAAATAGGAGGATACTACAAGTACAAGGGAATGTGTTACCTGAGTAGCTTGAAATGCTTCCCTGTCAAATCCATGTACAGAAACCTCCCGGAATACCTTAACTTCTGGAGTTTCATTGGCCAAGTCACACTTGTAGATCACACCAGGAGTGAGAAAGCTAGTAAAGCTAAAGAAAAAGCTGTTATCCTTGCGCCGGGAAGAAACATCAGATACTGAACCAATATCTATAGGTAATTGGTGGAGCAAGGAACCAGATTTCAAATCTCTAATTTGCAGAATGTGTTTTACATCGCTCATGTAGCATGCGACCAGCTGGTTCTTATTGACTGCACAAGCTGATGCTAGGACATCCTTCTCGTGTTCTATAACAACATCAGTCCAACTGTTTGGTTCCTTTAGATCAACCCGGACTAACTTGTACTTAGGGGCATCTTTATTTGTCAAGAAAGTGAATTGAGTCTCATCATTAGAGATCACACTATATTGCGCGTCAAATGTGTCAATAAGCTTGGTGAACGGAAGAAAATTGCTGCTTCCTCTGAAGCTCTCAAGCCCTGATAATGAAGACAGATCGCAGTAGTATAATTTGTTGACAGGGTCACAACCCTCTCCAATGCTCATGACTAGGTACTGCATGAAGAAACAACATGATGAGATTTGAATTGGACCCCTAACTAAGAATTCAAGTTCCAGATAAAAAGAATAACGGATCTACAAAATTCAGTAAAAGGGTATATAAATCCAACACAATCATATAAAAAACGGAAAATGGTATTCCGATAATTTTCATGGTAAGCAAAAAGAATGAATTTAAGAGCTTAATCAAAGTCATTGATCCCAAGATAAGAACTGGTTGTGTTACCTTCCCATCGTCAGTGACTTCGGCTCCAAACATATACTTGGGGTTCTCATGATCTCTCCAGCACAAGATATCTTGAGATTGATCGGTACCAATGAAATGGTAATATAGCTCATGATATAGATTTGAATTAGTCTCAGTGCCAGCATCAATATCTTCTTCTCTGCATATCAAATTGGCAGAGTGATTAAGCTTTCTGAGTGATATTGAAAGGCTACTTCCAACGCATGCTGTATCATATGTTGACTTACTTGGGGGTAGGATAGCGAGAGTAGAAAAATCCTTTACTGTCGTGTGTCCATGTAATCCCGGTAAACTTAACCTGTTCCAAACAGGGTCATGAATAAATCTTAATTCTTGTTGGTAGAGCTTTAATGATAAGCTCCACTAATCAGTACCAGTTCAGAGACCATACCCATGACAAAGTATCAGGTTCCACTTTCATATCCTCGATCTTCATCAGCTTAATCGTAACCCAGTCGCTACCACTTGAACTAAGACCATAGGCCAAGTACTTAGCATCCTCGCTGACAGAAAAGGTGTTTAAGGCCACTGTTCCATCAGTACTTAGAGTGTTTGGATCAAGCAAGACCTCTGCCTCAGCATCCAGATCATCCTGAAGCCAATAGCAATCAAGGTCAATGAGACGAAAAAGCTAGAGCATAGTTAAAGATGCATACGTGCTGTTATAAACCCCATGTAACTGAACAAAATACCTGCATATAAAGCACACTTTGGGCCTGTAGACCGGTGTTATGGAAGTAAAAGTACTTATTCCCTTGCCTGAATGGTGAATCATAACGCGGATGATCAATAAGTTTTGTTATATTCTGATTAAGCTTTTCCCTAGTTTCGCACTTCTTAAGCACGGAATTTGTCAAATTCACTTGGCTCTGCACAAACTCTTTCACTTCTTCAGCATCGGGATCCTCTAACCTAGCAATACCAATCCAGAAAGATAAATTCAAAATGATAAAAAAAAAATACCGAAATAAAAAAATGAATCACAGGAAATCCCGAACTAAATCTGAATTAGCTTATCTTAAAAGTCAAGACTAGTTTGTACTATTTCTTTAAGGCAATAAGTAGACAATTCAAAATCAAAGACGAGATCCCTCCTCTCCTACACCATTTATTTCCTTGGAATGTTAACCGCAAAACCAAAAAGAACGAGATAGGAGGAAGAGAATTAAACTGGAAACGAACTCTTACCAACGGTAGGGATCTCCGATTTTGATGCCGTGATAGTCATCGACGACGGAATCATCACGCCGAGCCGCAGGATACTGTAATCGCTCGCCTAATACAGAAGAAGATCCCATGATCACAGAGCTCGAACAACAACGAGAAACAGACTTGCTTCGATTGGAGAAGTTATCGTGAAGGAGAAGAGAAGAAGAGAGAGACGATTGTCCTACTGTTTTTATACGGAGGCGGCGCGTGTGGCGGAAACAGGTTGTTGGGACTGTAACAAACGCAAAAATGTGAGAACGCGCGTGACTTCCAAACGCTGTGAGCATCGGTCTTCTTCTTCACTGAGTTGCCGTTACTTGTCAAAATGGTTTGATTGTGTTTCAATACATATGAATATGATTATACACATAACTTTTTAATATAATTATCTGCTTGAAATTTTTTTATAGACTAATATAGTGACAGTTTTGACTCGACCAAATAAATATATAGTGACAGTTTTGTCTAATACATTTTGGAAAGATTAGTTATTGATAAATACGACTTTAGTATTTTTTATGTCGATAATTTGATAACAAAACCTACAAGTGTGTCAACATTTTCTCAATTTGATCGCTTACATATTATGTTCAATGATTTAGATCGATTTTTTGGGCAATAGTAACTATTAAATCGAAAACCATAACCTAAATTTTCAATTGAAGTTGAATGGTATTTGAACTCA
Source organism: Lepidium sativum (assembly GCA_023374145.1). NCBI lineage: Eukaryota > Viridiplantae > Streptophyta > Magnoliopsida > Brassicales > Brassicaceae > Lepidium > Lepidium sativum. Next base: position 53,167 of record JAKUCM010001748.1, read on the forward strand.
TCACTTGGTACATAGCTAAATCCAAAGCAAGCTAAATGGACTATCATTTGGAGTTTGTATGCGTTGATAACCCAACTTAGAAGTGTTTACACAAATAAATTTCTTTTCAGTTAAACTTGTTGAAAAAGCCATCAATGTATGGAACATGTTGTGGATTTATAAGTTTACAGTCGATGATGCATATCATTTCTATGTTGTAGTTTTACTATATTTGAAGCCTTCGGGCTCAAAGCCCAACAAAGATTATAAAGCCCATGTAGACAATTGTGACACGTTGATATAAACTTGAGCTTCCCTATTATTATACCTTTTTGGTGAAACAACTCTCTTATTATTTTTCCAAGTTTTCCTTATATGTAAAAAAGAATAATTTATTTCTTTTTTCTAGAAAGTTAGTTTTGGACTACTGCATTTTGATTTACATTAAAGTCTAAATTGTTTAGAGTTTTTGCAGAAGATAGTCATCATAAGCTACACTACAGAGTCATTGTACAAAGACTAATTAATGATCTTTCTGTAAATTGACTGATGAGTTTGAAAAAAGCAAACCAGCTTTGACTTAAACAAAACGTAAAACGAAGTAGAACGTATAAAAAAGAAGGGTATTTTTGGATGAAAATATTGCCTTGAAAGAATAATTTAAATGCTACTGACAGATTTCCAATGATGAGGCTACTAGAAAAAGTGGGTTGAAGTTGAATTCTACATTTATTTTCTTACACAAACATGACAATATATTGTAATTTTATAAATTTGTAATTGTAAAATGTATAAATCACAACATTCAGAACATATTGTAATTACTACGTAGAACCATACGCACAACACATTCAAGACGTCTAAATCATTATACGTATTCTATTACTAAGCCACGAAAGAACGTAATATCATCACGTTTTCATGATAAATCCCAATGTTACTGTAATTTTTATTCCAATAACCTGATACTTGGAATTCAGATTAAGTACTAAAATGTGATGAAAAATCAGATATATTTTTTTCAATATTGTACACAATATTACGAAGGAAAAATAAACTCAGATCAGCTACGCCATATATAGCTCATTGCTAGATCATTTGATCTGATTGCATTTGAATTTGCTTTTAGAAACACGACAGCTTCGTTTTCTTTGCTAACCTAATACAAGAAAAGAGTTGTAAATCATTTTGGTACCATCTGAAACCTAGGTTTTCATTTCATGGCCAAAACTTTCATCATATACTTCATTTTGTAGCTATAAATGTATATATATATATATATAGTTGTAATTTACTTAGAAATAACAACAATAACTAGCTACACTCAGATTAGTCCTGAGCTTTGAACATATATTATAACATCATCTAGAAACCTGCAACTTTACACATATATATTGGAAATTGAAGAAAATTAGAAAAGAAAACATCATAACTCAGAAAATAACTGCTTTAAGATTGATTTTGAATTTTATCGAACCATATTATCAGATTGAACACATCATATATCATCCAAATAGAATATATACTGGAAAATGTAAAACAAATAATCACTAAAATAGAATCCAATTAACTTGAAGAAAAGAAAAACATCATAATAACATTGTGTGGGCTTCAAATAATTCTCCTTTGCATTACCACATTCTAATATGATTTCAATCTACCAGTACCTTTAAAGGGAATAACGAGTCCTCTTTTCTTTATGAATAGTTTACTTTTTCTACTTGATGTAAACTTCTCAAATTTCACCACTATTCCTATATCTCACATTTGTCAACGCAGAAGCAGACTGAAGATCACAATTACAGAGATTCTACAATCTCTGAAACCAACAATCAGATCAAAGTACTAACCAAGATAACACAGATCAAAGGAAACAACAAATGTAAGATGTATGTATTTGACATATTCAAGCGAAAGTAATGATTACATACAATGATACAAAAAGGTAAGGGAAGGTTAGAGATTATACCTAGTTTTCTTCAAACATAGGTCTTAATGTTCATCAATTGAACTGTCTTATAGCTTGAATACATCAAAATATCATGAAGGGTTTTACAAAGAAACCCTAACAGATCTCTATTGGCAGTATGCCCACCTCCACTCACAAAACACAACGTAGATACATACACTCATACACATATATATAGAGTGAGGAGGTGGACAGAATGCCAAAGATCTCTGTAAGAAACTCTTTTGTCAAACCCTTATGATCAAAAAGGTTAAAGATTCAAACTTTTTTCACTCATTCTTTTTCTACATCGAGAGGCACATATGAAGGAGCAAAAAGGGTTTCTCTTTTGAAGGACAATGAGAGAGAAGCTAGAGACAGAACAATAGATGAGAGATGAGAATATTTATGAGATTGAGAAAGAGGCAGATGGGTTTCTCTTAATGATGGTGATGTACAGTTGTTGTTGTTGCAAGGTAATTTATGAACCAACAATTAAAACGGGTAATTGAAGAAGAAGAAAAACGAAACCCTAGATTCTTTTGTCACAAAGCTGTGGAAAAGATCGAACAACAATCGTCTCGAAAGGTGAAACTTTTCTGGATGGGTTTAATCAATCAAATGAAAAGTTTAAAATTTTCGGATTTGAAAAGACATAAGATTATTGAATTTACAAAAGAAAAAAGAAGAAGATCTAACAGCTATGAACAGAAAGAAAAACAGTGAAGAAAAATGAGGAAGAAAACAATGAAAATAGAAACTCAAAGGTTTCTTTTTCTTGGGAAAACAAGTAAATAATCACCAGATGATACAAATCATTTAAGGAAAATTAAAAACAGTCTCTCTCTATCTCTCTCGTTTCCAAAGGTCCTAAATGATAACAACGAAAGCAAAGCCAAATAGCTTGGATTGTATTTAGCAAATGTCAAAGGAAATAAACGGAGTTTTCTTTTACGTCTACGACCTACCGTTCTGACCACATACTCAACGGAAATATTAATATTTTATAAAGTCTTAGAATCACATTTGTTATGAGAAAACAAAAATCTACATTAAAACTTTGTCTTGTAAAATAGTATAAGATCTTTTATTTTGTTTTAATAAATAACTATTGAATTTTATAGTGTAAGTTTTTCGACTAAAACTGATTAACTTTATATTTATCATTTCAAATTAAATTAAAAACAAGCATACTATACCATCTCTTTTTTATAAATAAATAGTTAAAAATTATATATAGTTAATTGAGAAAAATATCGATTTAACACAAAATTTACTAAAAATATCAAACTAAATATTAAATTCTGGCAATAATTTATTAAACAACAAAATTTTCGTTGATGGTAAATTAAACATTCAATTTATAGTTGATTAAGCCAGTTAAGCCCGGCGGAAATCCCAAAGCCAAATCGATTATGGAAGTTCGATTCAGTTTTTACCTTCTTTATGAATAACTCTTAAGCTTCATTTTTTTTATTCAAGAATAAATTCAAATTGATTGGTTTGATGTATCGAAAACAATATTTCAAATCGATAAATTTAAGCTCATTTTTAAAAAATAAAGTTTAGAGGTTCTCCATAGGAAAGATAACAACTGAATCGAACTTCAAAAATTGATAAGGCTTTCGATTTCATAGATAATTTTGATTTATGATTTTTGTTAGGTTTAATTATCTTAGTCAACTATAAGTTGATGGCTTAATTTGCAGTCAACAAAAATTTTGTTGTTTAATTATCAAATAACTTATTCTATAAACTTTATAAGTTCTATTCTTAATAATATCTAGAATTGAAAATCAAATCAATACTTTCGTGAGTATTTAGTTATGATATTATGTCTGTTTTTCATTAAGAGCAAAATCAAAATAATCTTTACCAAAAAAATCAAAATAATTAACTTAGAATGTTCATAATCCGGTTATCGGTTTTTCATTATAAGTTATTTAATTCAATATGTGCTCAACATTTTGCACTTAATTCTAGTATGTTATATAAATTACAAATCTATATTTTCCGATTCTACATATTTAAGAATATTATATGTTCCAAGTCATATGTCAAAATATCTTAACATTTGTATATACGACAAATACAAATATATATACATAGATGTTTCTGAAAATTTAGGCAAAACAAATTATACTTTTTGAAAGTAGTATTGTTATTGAGACAAAATTGCATATATAATGTTAACCAAATTTTTGTTTTAGAAAAAAATGGATCAATAGTAAAAACACAAATGGTTAAAAGTCTCTTATTATTTATTTTATAGTCTCTTAAGCTACTTATCTCAATCTCTTTTTTTCTTATTATATTTTATTTTTTATTTTTAGAAAACCATAAAAAAAATTCATTAGAGATGGTCAAACAAATTTTGACTGTTCGTGTGAGGCAAGTTCCAATTGATGGGTCCATTTACTACTCCACCATGGAGTGGATTGCAGAATCCTAGGCTCATGTGAAATATAACACAAATTTATAGTACAAATAA